>CAUYQU010061613.1:0-47726 GCA_963574635.1 Cheracebus regulus
GGAGCTGTGATCCCCTGTAGGAGGAGAAGCATTCTGATTTCGGGTGTTCTCAGCCTTTTTGCACTGGTTTCTTCCCATTTTTGTGGATTTATCCACCTGTCATCTTTGTAATTGCCAACTTTCAGATTGGGTCTCTGAGTGGACGTCCGGCTTCTTGGTTATGAAGTTTTTTCTGTTTCTTAGTTTTCCTTCGGTGGTCACCCCTTCCCCACAGAGCTGGGCCTTCCCAGGTTCAGCTGTGCTTGCTCTCAGTCCTCAGCGCGTCCAGTTGCTGTTCTCCTTGTGGGGATGGGACCAGCGGAGCTCGACTGAAAGGGCACCCAGTTCCGTATACTCCGCACCAAGAAGCCGCGCCGGCCAAAAGAGTCTCGCTGATGACCCATGTGGCTCCTCTGCTGGGAATCTCCCGGTCTGTGGGCAACAAAAATTCATTGGAAAGTGCGGCGTCCACTCGTTCTCTGCGCTTTCACTGGGAGCTACATTCCTGAGCTGTTGCTAATCGGCCATCTTGGATCTCTCTCCCAAGTTGGAAATTAACTGCAAAAACTACTATTTTTAGAAGCTCAACTTGAGGATACTAGATGACTTTGCCTTTGTTCTGCGGGTCAGAATGCTAGGAAGATGGAGACCACCTGCTTCCAATGTTTCTTCTCTTTTCTACAAAAGTATCTGAGGTTCCTCCATGCCCCCTTTTGACAAGATAGCTTTGAAGCAGATGTACACACATTCAAGCAACAAAAGTGTATAGACTCAGTAGTTACCAGGAGTTTCAAAAGTAAGCTGATGGTTGTGGACCCCTTGCTATGAACGCGTTATGAAACAGTCTACATGTTTTATTAAGTAGGACTTGATGAAGGAGCACGCACATATTCTTTTTGTACAGACCTGAATAAATATTGACATCAAGGGAGAAAATGTTAATAAAACATTGTCTCAAGATAGTTCAGTCACACACTGTAACTGATTCTTTTCAGGAAATTTTTGATATTTATGAGTATTTGAACATTAAGTGAAACAGTTGGGAAGTATTGTTTGTTTAGCTAGGGTAGAGAACTTTCCAGAAAATCTTACATGCTGAGCAACTTATATCTTATGATCTTGCTTTTGGAGGGAAGCAATAAACATGAGCCCAGGAATCTAATTCTGATGTTGGTCTGGTGTATGAGTATTGGATAGCTTGGAGATAAAGCTTGCTGGCCAGCATTTTTTTCTTCTTTTGGTGGGCCAAATTAAAAGTCTTCAATCAGTAGTAAGCTGACAAATTTTTTTTGCATAATGAGATAAATTACATTTTTCCCATATGGTAGAATGTTTAAGTGCATTCTGAAAACAAAACAAAACTTATTTGATTTGGAGGATTTCGTACTTAGTGTACTATAACATGAATTATAGACTTACAGTTTTAGGGTTTTGTTTTGCAAACAAAACAACAGGTCAGACAGAGTTAGGTGTGGTTCGTGATCTTGTGCCATCTGGAATATGTCTTGAAGGGAGTTGTGATGTTGAAGTACCTGCTCACCCTCGTTGGGTGGTCTTTAAATTATTACCATTCAACTAGTTGAGCTTTGGAGTTTTAGGACTGGGTAAGAACTCCCTTCAAGGCTGCATTAGCATTTTTTAAAATGAGGATAGTAAGACCATCAATTCACTGTGTTTTGTTTTGTTACTAAAGAAAATTTGTGGAAGGAAAAACAACTTATTTCCAGAGTATATACATTGATTGGAATCGTTTAAATGTTGAAAGATTTGGAATCTTTTATAAATTATTTCAGAAGTGCAGTTTTTATTTTTATCTGCTTTGCTAATAACAATAAATCTGGTGTTTTATCTCATTTGCCTTAGAACCACTTTATAATATTCTACCACAAAACATCATAAGCAGAGTTTAATTTTTAATACCAAGAAGACTGTATTAGACCCCTCTGTTTTTATACCCTCTCCACTTCCCTCTTCAGTTGGGCTGTAAGAGAACTCTTTCTTTCTGTCAGGAACTTTGTCCATCTCCTGGTCACATGATCCTTCTCGCCCTTCTTGGAATTGTTTTATTTAAAGCCCAGCTGGAAGTAAGGAGTCAACTGTAACCTGCCCTGTTATAGTTCACCACTTACTTGGGCAAGAGTTCCATTTTCTTGCCTATGTTATTGAACACTTGATCCTTTGCAGAATGAAGGGAACAGATCATGTAGATTCTTACTATACTAGGGGTCAAGTCAGAAGGGCATTTATCTAATTCACTCATCAAAGGCAAACTGAGCCTGGGCACTGGTTGCTAAGTGGTTCTGGTTGACTGTGCCACTCTCTGGTGAACTTACAAATTCAAGTGCTCCTCACCACATGCATTCAGGGCTTCCTTTTACATAGATCTGCCTCAACCAAGATTTAATTAGTTAATTACACAACCTAGATTTAGATTGTTTTCAGTATTCGCTAGTTTGACTTTTAATGTTTGGAACTTTTGAATATTTATTGCATACTCAGATACCTCAGCAGTTCAAACTAATTGGAGGAGAAGGGAAGGCAGTTTGATAGAACCATTTTCACAAGTGTATAAAGTGAATTGTGATTAGCAGCACCATTTGTATACCTATATTGTGTATAAAACTTATTAAAGTTTGTACTCAAGGTAATTTCTGCACAGTTAGCTGAATAAGCTCACTTTAAACTCACTTTTTCATATACACTAAAAAGATCTTGAATTCTACATCAGTAGACACCAAAGTGATGAGGTTTGATGCCAGAGTTTAGTACATTCTTCCTGTGAATTCAAAGTTATGATTAAAATTTAATACTTAAAGATTCTTATCTGACTTAGTACATGGTTTAAAGAACTTTTTGTTGTTATGATTGGCTACTTCCAAAGTTATATAGGAATAAACTGGTTTTCTGTTTTTGATTACTAAATATTAAAATGTGAATTTTATGTCTTGGTGGAATATAATTTAGTCCCGAGAGGTGTTTTTATTAATCATTGGGTGATGATGCCAGGCTTAGGGCTTTTTCTTGAGTAAGAATCTGAGAGGGAATGCTTTATCCAGGTTCATATTTTAGTTTACTATAATATACAGAGCACTTGGCTATGCATTTAGCCCACTGGGAATCTCTGATTAAAAAACAAGAATCCAGAAACTGTGCTAACATCCTAAATGCATTTCGAATTACCTAGAAACTGTGCTAACATCCTAAATGCATTTCGAATTACCTAGAAAACAAAAACTTGGGCAGCAGTGGCAAGTACTCATTAGCTGTTGTTTATCTCTTTTGTTTTTGTTTTGAGACCGAGTCCCACTGTGTCACCCAGGCTGGAGTGCAGTGTCGGGATCTTGGCTCACTGCAACCTCTGCCTCCTGGGTTCAAGCAATTCTCCTGCCTCAGCCTCCCAAGTAGCTGGGACTAGAGATGTGCACCACCATGGCCAGCTAATTTTTGTATTTTTAGTAGAGGCAGGGTTTCACCTTGTTGACCAGTATGCTCTCAGTTTCTAGACCTTGTGATTCACCCGCCTAGGTCACCCAAAGTGCTGGGATTACAGGCATGAGCCACCATACCCGGCTTATGGTTTATCTCTTAATGGTTATGTGACTGGGTGGGTTTCTGGCGTTTACTCTAGGGCATCTTTTAGCCAGGGACAGGAGGACCCTTAGAACAAGGAAATCATTGTTTGCAGAGGTCTGTGCTGAGAGCAGAAAAGGGGTCTCCCCACGTTGATGTGGGCCCCTTCCCACTCTGTCTAACATTCCCACCTCGTGGTGGCTGGAAATGTGCAGTCAAAACCTACAGTTAAAATGTTGTTGAGCTTCTGGTTCGATAGAACCCTGAGTACTGACCTTCAGTATAGCACTTAACAGCTTGCCAAGTTATAAAAGTCAAGCTGTTTGTGATAAGAGCTTTTAGTTTGATTTCCTTTTATATATTTAGTCTTTGTATGTCTCTGTATCCTAAGGAACAGCCTATTGATTTAATAAATATATATTCCAACATCCTAAGGAACAGACTATATTAAAGTTTGAAGGGGATGAAAGGGTGGATTAGCATAGGCGGGGGTTGATTTTGAAATGGTTCTGGTTTACCACTTGTAGATGTTACTCCCCCAAATGTTGGTAGTTGGTGACTTCCATTTGTCTGACCGAAAACTGATCTGTGTAAATATACTTCTATGGGGTTGACTTTCCGAGAAATTAGTGTGGTGGAAGTTGTAGTGTTGTTATTCTTAATGGTTTTAAAAATAAACTCATTAAGAGAGTATGAAAGTGAATTTAACGTTAATTTTTGGGATTTTCTTTCAGAGCCTCTGCTCTGTTGCCTTTGGAGTTCGATGGCGCAATCTCAGCTCACTGCAACCTCTGCCTCCTGTGCTTAAGCAATTCTCCTGCCCCAGTCTCCTGGGTAGCTGGGATTACAGGCACCTGCCACCACATCTGGCTAATTTTTGTATTTTTAGTGGAGACGAGGTTTCCCTATGTTGGCCAGGCTGGTCTCGAACTCCTGACCTCAAGTGATCCACCCACCTCAGGCTCTCAAGGTGCTGGGATTACAGGCGTGAGCCACTGCGCCTGGCTGGGATTTTCTTCTTAATGTACCACTTGAGGTTGACTGTATCTCTTCATTACCTTTCTGTTTCTTAAACCCACATCTTAATTCTTTTCTCTGATGTCTTGAATGTGACAAAACACATTCTGTGGACTAAAGTGGCATTCTGCCTTTTACAACAATGTCTTTGAGTATAACTAGATTAGGTAAGAAATTGTTTCCCCTGTGGATCTTGCACACACGTGTGTGTGTGTATATGTGTGTATGTGTATGTGTGTTTTGAAGAGCCACACTTTGAGTTAGGTGACCATTGCTTTTACTGCATTGAATAGATAGTATGTGTTTTTCTCACACCAACCTGTGGTCACCTTTTTGCCTAGTTTTAGATGTCTGGCCTCTCAAATGTTTTTTCTCGGGGAGGGTGAGAGATTTGGGGTGAAGGGCTTGGAGAGAAGTAATTCAAAGTTGCCTAAAAAAGCCCTTTTTGTTTTTATTTTTGTTGTGTGTGTCCAGGATTTAGAAGAATTCTGCTTTAAGTTTTGCATCAATCATTTGACAGAAGTTACACAGACTGCAGCATTTTGGCAAATGGATGGCCCTCTGCTAAAGGAATTCATTGCTAAAGCCAGTAAATGTGGAGCCTTTAAGAACTGAAGCACAAGGCTGCTGGGTTCTGTGTGAGTGCTCTGGGGCACTGTTGAGGATGTGTCGTTTGTGCTCTACAGGTGATGTAATTCTGCAGGTAAAAGACCATCACATCTGGGACAGTTGTCTGTAGGAACATATCAAGGGTGTACGGCTTTTCTTGAGCCTATTTTAAACAACTCTTGTTTCCAGATAAGTGTATTTTAAATGTGACCTTTCTTAAATTTGGGCTGGAACATGTAAAAGACTAAAAGTTTACTCGTTTTTGGTTTTGTTTTCATTTTTGATTAGAGAAACTAACGAAATTGGAAAGAGGAAGTTGGCAGCCACTCTCCTGGACCACATATCAATAATCTTCTGATACCAGGAGTGGTGATAGGGCATTATGAGAGGAATGGAGAGACCCCATCGTGAATTAAAGATGCTGACCTGGGGCTTGTTAAGTGCTGCCTTAGTTGCTAGTTTAGTGGCCTTACTGTGAAGGAATAATTAAGATGGTTTAAGACGTTTGTTTGTGTGCTTGCGTTATTGATGACTTTTTTAACTTTAAGGTATTTCAAAGTAATATTCAGTTTAATATGTTAAACCTATTGAAGTTGTAATTATGTAAAGATACATTTTTGGGGTTAGCCAAGATTTCTCTTAAGATTTAAGTGCATAAAGAGTAGTAATTTAGAAGTATCTGCGAAACATTGATAATGAAATTGATGAAGGTGAATATTTTATAAATTAGAATCTCCACTACTTATCCAATGGTGTTTTATTTCATTAAGGTAGAATTTGAGAACTCAAGTTTAAATTGTCCCCCTCATCTTCTTCTATAAATGCAAACTTAAGAGGAAAATAATGATGTATATAGTATACTTCTTGCTTTCCTAAATTATGGCTGCTAAGTCATCATATCTACTATATATGACCTAGAGAAGTGGTTCTTCAAGTCAACTCTTTTACAGGACTTAATGGAATTTGCTTTATCTACTTTAGGCAAAATCCATCACACATTGGCTGATTTGAAACTTTATCACCTTTCACTTGGTTTTCCTCTGTTTCAAATCATCTTAGGTATGACATTTCGCAGAATTTCACCTTAAAAAAGCATCAAAATTATGGTGTTCCTGAAGAGATCTTATTAAAAGACAGTTTTTTTGAACTGGTTATCAAAGGTAACTTTGGGATGTAAGAGTGAGTTTCATCATGTGTGTCTATTGAGCTTGCTTTAAGAACAGTGTTTTGCTTTGCTCTCTGGTCCATGAACTTATTTCCATTTGAGTGAGCTCCCTTAGTGAATTTTTTTTTCCACTTGGACTCTCTTCTGAACTCAGCCTGAATACATTTTCAGAGCCAAATTACAAGTGGGTGAAGACATGCTTCAGCTACTATTTTTAGCAATTTTTAAAATGTGTGTCTATTGGGGTGGGAAGGGGAGTGAGGCCCCAAAGGTAGGAATTCATTGAGAGCTGAAATAGATACAAGCCTAGTAGCCCCAGCCCACTTTTCTTGACCATATCACAAGTGATTGAAGCCCAGTGAATTATTTGGTTAGAATTGGTTCTGCAACATGATAGAACTTTTTTTAAATTAGGTTCAGAAATGGACATTGATTTGTGCTATGATGGGTGGTATTTGTAACAGTCACTGTTCTATAGGCTTATGATCTGAGCAAAATGAGAACTTCAGTATGTTTACTATTGCTCTTACTTGAAAAAAACTTTTTCAAAAAAAGCACAAATTAGTCGATTCATATCCATAGATAGTTCACTCATTCAACAAATATTTACCGAGTTCCTAATATAAGTGAAGGACCACTTCTCAGATTACTAAGTAATTTGTATGAGTATTTGTGGCAGTGAAGAGAACAAGTCCTTCAAAAAGCATTTGATTGTCTTTTTTTTTTTTTTTTTTAACACATTCTCTTATTTTTCTACTCGGTTTTGTGGTTGATCATAGCAGGATATGACAACTCTTATTTGATTTTTTTCATCTAATATAATAATGGAAGCCAAAGTATTCATATTTCTTAAGATAGCCCTAAATGTACTCTTGAACTTCTTACTGGAACAATGTTTGATACTCTAGTATATAGGCTGTATTCATGTAATGTTTAGAATGACACATTAATAAAGTAGGATTAAAACAGGCATGTAGAGTTGTTTCTTTCCCTCAAAATCGGTAGTATGCAGCCCTAAAAAGGAAAGAAATTCTGACACATGGTGCACATGGATGAACTGAGGACATTATGCTGAGTGAAATAAGTCAGTCACAGACAAATACTATGTGATGCCACTTGTGTGATGTACTTAGTGAAATTTATAGAGACGTGGTAGAATGGTTATTGCCAGGGTCGGAGGGTAGAGGAGAATGAGGAACTTTAATGGATACAGAGTTTCAGTTTTTTAAGATGAAAACAGTCCTTTAGGTGAGAGTTCCCCAACCCTTGGGCCACAGACACATATTGGTCCCTGGCCTGCTAGGAAGAGGCCGTACAGCAGGAGGTGAGTGGTGGGTGAGTGAGCATTACCGCCTGAGCTCTGCCTCCTGTCAGATCAGTGGCAACATGAGAACATTAGATTCTCATAGGAGTTCAAACCCTACTGTGAACTGAGTGTGCAAGGTATCTAGGCTGCATGCTCTTTATGAGAATCTAATGCCTGATGATCTGACATGGAACAGTTTTGTCCCAAAACCATCCTCCTACCCCCCACCCCACCAACCTTCCTACCCCTGCTGTCTGTGGGAAAATTGTCTTCCATAAAACTAGTGCCTGGTGCCAAAAGGGTTGGGGACCACTGCTTTAGGTGGATGGTGGTGATGGTGGCACAAAAATGAATATATTTAATGCCACTGAAGCATACACTTAAATATGATTGGGATGGTAAATCACTTAGGTAGTGTGATTCTTAACAGGTAATGAGAGAAAACCAAATAGGATGATATGGTTTGGCTCTGTGTCCCCACCCAAATCTCATCTTGAATTGTAATCCTCAGGTATTGAGGGAGAGGCCTGTTGGGAGGTGATTGGATGATGGGGGCAGTTTCCCCCATGCTGTTCTCATGCTAGTGAGGGAGTTCTTTCAAGATCTGACGGTTTTATAAATGGCAGTTTTCACCTGGACTGTGTGTACTCTTGCTCGCTGGCCACCATGTAAGACGTGCCTCTTCCCCTTCTGCCACAATTGTGTTTCTTGAGGCCTCTCTAGCCATGCGGAACTGTGAGTCAATTAAACCTTTTTCCTTTATAAATTACTCAGTCCCTGGTATTTCTTCATAGCAGTGTGAGAACAGACTAATACAGTAATAGGGTTGACATGAGAAGCAGTTGTTCTGAAGGTAACACTTGTGTTGTGTAGGAGAATATATAAAGTGTCCTTTTAGCTTATCTCCAAAACAGAAAGTTAGAGGCACAAGCAAAGGCTTAGAGATGGGGGCTAATGAGCCTTCTAGAACTTACCATAATCAAGTTTGGTTAGAATGGAGAACGGAAGCCAGAAATGTTGGCAATGGGGAGTGTGTGTGTGTGTTTTATTTCCCACAGTAACAGACATTGTGCTGTCTGCTTCACATTTTATTTACCATCCATATTTTGTCCCATAAGGTGGGCAGCATTATTCTCAGATTAAATAATTGGATTCAAGTTTCTCAGTAGTGACATAGCTAAAGTTCATACTTGGGTCCACCTTAGTAGTTTGCCCGGTATGTGCAGGCCTCATGGCCACCAAGCACATGGTGCTCCACGGTGCAGCTACCTACTGTGAATCACAGGTTAAAATGAAAGTGAAGTTGGTGACAAAGGTGCTTTTTTTTTTTTAGATGGAGTTTTGCTCTTATTGCCCAGGCTGGAGTACAGTGGCATGATCTCGACTCACTGCAACCTCTGCCTCCTGGTTCAAGCGATTCTCCTGCCTCGCCTCCCAAGTAGCTGGGACGACAGGTGCATGCCACCACACCCAGCCAATTTTTTTTTGTATTTTTAGTAGAGATAGGGTTTCACCGTGTTAGCCAGGATGGTCTCAATTTCCTGACCTCGTGATCTGGCCACCTCAGCCTCCCAAAGTTCTGGGATTACAGGCGTAAGCTACCGTGCCCAGCAGATTTTTTTAAAAAAATAAAGATCATGACATCACAATGATTAGTGAGATAAACTTTGCTAAGACATAATGTCAGGATAGGAAGCTACAGTAATTATCTAGACTAGGGGAAATATATTCAGAGGGTCTTGGGTAAGGTCTTCACCTCTGCCCCACATGATTCTGATGTGCAGCCAGTTTTGAAATCCACTGGTTTAGATTTTGTCCCTAAGATAATAAGAATTAGTCTAGGGCTGCCATTACAACATAAATGAAATGGTTTTTTATCTCCTGCAAATACTTTTCAAGTACTTATTTATTACATGTCAGACACCATGCTGGAGACTCAGTTCAAACCCATTTTGAGATGTAGCATTATTGCAAATCAGAGCACCATGGTAGAAAATGAGAACTGTGAACATGAAGTTTTCAAGGGTCTGATGTAGTGGTGTGGGCATAAAAACTGGAGTAGTATATTGTTAGGTTGAGAAAAATGTAACTATCAATTTTTTTTTTTCATTCTTACATACTCCTAGTAATGTTCTTATTCAGAGTCCAGTTTAAAATTTAGGTGTTTTGAAGATGATGAATTCCCATGTGATAACTATGGCTGAAAAGGGATTTTTCAAAAGCAGACTTTGTGATGTGAAGACAGGCAAATTTGGTACAAGTACTGTATCCAAATTTATTGTATCTAAGAGGCATCGTGGGCTGTAACTAGACTCAAAGGTTAAGAACATTTTATGCACTTATTTCACAAACATTTACTCAGCACACTAGGTGCTGGTAATGTGATAGTGAGCGGAAAACAGAAGTAAGAGTGTGCCTAACACGGGAGAGTGATCGAAATGTCAGCCAGCAAGAACAGAGGAGAGCTGCCCGGCCGAGAGGAAAGGACCAGCTCTGTGTGGATTTCACAGCCTGGTTTCTGGTTTTGAGCCTGACTGCAATTTGGCCTGACTCCTGGCTTAGGGAATGGTAATCCCTAAGAAGACAGGGACGATATTGATGTAGAACTTGACATAAGATCTCTACTTTCTTGAAGAGAGCACAAGGTTTGTTTTAAGTCATGAAGTAGCTCAATCTCTTCCTTCAACTGCTGCCGCCTTTGTTGAGATGTGTCAATTTTTTTCTCTATTGCTATGAAAAGAAGAAATAAAGTGATTTCACATTATTCAGTAGTTTTATTAGAAATAATGTACCATTTCTAGCCTCTTTCACTTGCAAGTACAGATACACAATCCTCATGCCTCTAATGGAAAGGATCCAGAGCCTTATGGGCAGGAGCTGGTTTCTTTATGCCTTCACTTCCTCCTTCTAATTAAGGACAGGATTCTAACATTTATCACACACAAAGCTGCTCAGTAAACACTTAAGATTTTGTGTACATTTATAGCAGAACAAGTCCCTTTGTATATCTTTGAAAACTTGAAAACAGTGACTGTATAGCCTTCATGCTATATACTATATCCATTTATTGAGAGATGATAACTGGAGAATGTGGCTGGAATACCAAGGTTAAGGACAAATCCTTCCTAAAAATGCACCAGTTTTTAATGTTACATAAAAGCTTTTGGTTTCATTTAGAAATAGGAAGGCTTTTAATTGTGGAAACTCAGAAAAGCTTAGGAGGAAGATAGTTGGGCTTTACAAATAACAAATAGTACTTAATGGCAATGTAATTTTTAAAAGCCTCAAAATCGGAGAGTTAAACCTTTCTTCAGAATAACTGCATACCTATAGTTAACTTAAAACAGAAGTTTTTTTCAACTGGGGTACTGAAACCCAACTTAAGCCTTTTAAGTAAGTTGAATCTCATGCAGTTCCAAGTAGTGGCACCGCCCCCCAATACTATATTGTAATACATGTACTCCTACCTAACCCATCCAAGTAGTGATGTGTGACATGTTCCCTTACATGAAAGAAAAACACACATGGAAATCTCCCAGAAATTGACACATTTTAGAAAAAGATTTTTAAGGCTGCTTTAAAGAAATATGGATAATGCTGTATATTAGCAGACATCCTCAAAAGACTGTTAGAACAGGCTCACACCTGTAATCCAGAACTTTGAGAGACTGAGGCAGTTGGATCATGAGGTTAGGAGTTTGAGACAAGCCTGGCCAACATGAGGAAACCCCATCTCTACTAAAGATATAAAAAATTAGCCAGGCATGGTGGCGTGTGCCTGTAACCCCAGCTACTCGGGAGGCTAAGGCAGGAGATCGCTTGAACCTGAGGAGCGGAGGTTGCAGTGAGCTGAGATCTTGCCATTGCACTGCAGTCTGGGCAACAGAGCGAGACTCCATCTCAAAAAAACAAAAACAACAAAAAACTGTTAGACACTATCTTTGGTAGATTTTTCAAAGTGTTTTTCCTGCTGGTTATAAATGTAGTAAACAATTCAGTTAGAAATGTATAATATAGAAAGACAAAATGAGAAAGGTTGTGCATGTTGAGATAGGGATATGAGCTAATGTTTTCTTCACAGGGAAATCCTATTGTCTTCCTGTCATATGCTGGAGAGACAGATACATCTGTGGAAAAGAAGTGTGGAGGACACTCTTTTGCACAACTTCAGTGGGAACCATCCACACCAATGCTGTGTGACTGTGTGTGGCAGCCTTGACAGAGAAGTCAGACCAGACTCATAAACAAGTGGAAGTGTAGCCTGTCTTGAGGGCATCTTAAACAATGCTCAAAGGAGGACTCACTCAATAAATGGTTACTATTTAATAGGAAGGTTAAATCTCCCTCCTCCAACCCGTACTAGATTTTCTACTGCAAACATTTCTTGGCTATTCTTGCTTGCTGTTTTTTGTTTGTTTGTTTGTTTTTTTCTGATGAACTTTAAATCAGTTGCAGCCTTCCCTGATAAGAAATTAAATTAGATTTGAAGATTAATTTTTGGAGAATTGAAATTTTGACCTATCTCACCAAGCGAGAGGGAGGCAAGCGAAGGAATGGTTTATCATAGTTTTGCCACCCAGGAGCAGAGAAGCCGCAGGAAGCTTCACCAGCTCCTGTGTGGGCCACACACAGGCCAAAATATGCTCCAGTTTTGGAATCAATTTTTTGTTGTCTCTACTTTTTAAATGAGTTTTTCTCATTACAGAAGTATTTGTGTGTATGTAGAAAATCTGGAAAATACAGCACTAAAGGAACAGACAAAAATCACTATAATCCAACTACCTACAACCAGCTACTGTCTCCACCAGGTGTACCTTTTGTCTGCGCCCGTGTACCTACGTATTTTTTTCCTCTATGTTTGTGGGGACGGGGAGGGCTCATACTGTTTTTGTAATGGACTTTTCTCATTTAGGAAAACAATAAACATTCTTCTAAAATATCTTTATCACCTGTATAGTATATTGTTTCAGTATTATGATAAATATTTCTCAACTATGCGGCTTAGATATTATATAACTCATTTACCTGCTTGAAAATTTTCAAATGTGTCTTCGAACAATCTGCATTCAAAAAGTGCACTCCCGATTTCTTCATAGTCTGGAGGGAGAAAACATTTTCAGTATTAAACAGTTTATATAAGCAGAAACTCCTCCATTTATATATGTAATCCAAAACAGGGGAAAGGAAAGATAGCAGTCATCTACCCTGGAACTTTAATGTTAGATGGCAGCGGCAGCAGTACAGGAAAGCTGTCAGAAATGTCCACTCTTGGCATTTCTTTCTTTTTTTTTTTTGAGACGAATCTCACTCTGTCGCCCAGGCTGTAGTGCAGTGGTGCAATCTCGGCTCACTGCAAACTCTGCCTCCTGGGTTCAAGCGAGTCTCACATCTCAGCCTCCCAAGTAGTTGGGATTGCAGGCACACACCACCACACCTGGCTAATTTTTGTATTTTTAGTAGATGGGGCCGGAAACTGCTGACCTCAGATTATCCGCCCACCTCAGTCTCCCAAAGTGCTGGGATTACAGGCTTGAGCCACTGCGCCTGGCCCCCAATTCTTGGCATTTGTACTGGATCAGAATCTTTGTAGGACAGGCCCAGCTATCTGTGTCCTCACAAGCCCTACTGGTGATTCTCAGGCACACTGTTTGGGAAGTGCTTGGTCTAGAGAAAATAAATGAATAAAATAGTATAATAAATGAGCTCTTGGAAATGTTTACTATTAATTTCACTTTTTGGTTTTGCCCTATAGAAAATAATACCATTCAAATAAACATATTTTTTATATTGTTGCCTACAATATAAGCTGTCCAGCTTGTCCTTGTAAAATAACTATATTTACAATAAAGGTTTTGTTTTTTTTTTGACAGTTTCTGTCGCCCAGCCTGGAGTGCAGTGGTGCAACCTCAGCTCACTGCACCCTTGACCTCCTGGGTTCAAGCAGTTCTCTGCCTCAGCCTCCCGAGAAGCTGGGATTACAGGTGCCTGCCACCACGCCTGGCTAGCTAAGTTTTGTATTTTGAGTAGAGACGGGGTTTCACCCTGTTGGCCAGGCTGGTGTTGAACTTCTGACCTCGTGACCTGCCTGCCTCGGCCTCCCAAAGTGCTGGGATTACAGGTGTGAGCCATCATGCCCAGCCTATAATAAAGTTTTTTAACTCATGGGATATAAGTTATAAGAAGGCTATCTAAGGCTGGGTGCAGTGGGTTATTCCTGTAATCTTAGCACTTTGGTAGGCCAAGGTGGCCAGATCACTTGAGGTCAGGAGTTCAAGACCAGCCTGGCCAACACGGTGAAACTCCATTTCTACTAAAAATACAAAAATTAGCCAGGCATGGTGGCACATGCCTGTAATCCCAGCTACTCCAGAGGCTGAGGCAGGAGAATCACTTAAACCCTGGAGGTGGAGGTTGCAACGAGCTGAGATTGTGCCACTGCACTTCAGTATGAGAGACAGAGCGAGACTCCGCTTCCAAAAAAAAAAAGAGCTAAGTAGCTATATACCTGCAGGTACAAATGGAACTTTGACTTCCCCAAGAGCTCTTTAAGAAAGAAACTTCTTTAACAAAGTTCATCTTTAAACCAAACATCAATCAAAACATTAAAATTCCTTTTAAACTTTGAGTTAGCAGTATTTAATAAAGGATACTTGGCTTTTTAAGGAATAGAATTTGAGTCAAATCAAAACTGTACCATAACACTGTTCTCAGATCTTAGCAACAGGAATGCAGGGTGGTGGCAGGAGAGCATATGTGACCTAATCAGTCTCTGAATGGCACATTCTCTTAGTGGCCAACCTGTTAGACACCTCTGGAAAATGGACCACAACTCTCACGGCATCAGGGTACTTTGGACCAAATTACTGAGTTTGTAAATTACCCACATCCTGTTGATTTATGAAGGACAGTAGATCTGGTACTATTATTTTATTAAAGAATGAGGTAAAGAAGAAGAAAAAAGCAGTACAGGAAGAAAATGGGTCTTTTCCCCCTCCTTGGGTTTGTTTTACACCTAGGTCTGGGAGAAGTCTCTATACTTAGAAATATTGCTATTCATCAGTACCTGCTTCTGAAGTAGTCTCATCCATGAGTTTTTCTGGAAGTGAATGAACTTTGTCTAATATTTCTTCAAGTAAGTAATTAAGAAGTCCTGCTTCCTTGCATTTCTTAAGAAAAGGAACTTTCACAGTTGCATCTAAGAATAAGACAAACATTTCAGAAGGAAACAGTCTGAGGGCAGCTAATCATAAATCACTTTATGCTTATTCAGACTTTGCCTAGTGGTGGATGAGCATACTTAGTAAAATATAGAACCTTCAACCCTTTCTATTAATCATACTTTCATCATACCTCATTTTTTTTTTTTTGGCCAGCTGAAAGAAATGTTACAAAAAGTAAAAGTGAAAATTCCTCTGCTTACAATAACTATGTGAATTAAGAGGTTTTTAAAACATAAGACTGTAATTTTTAAAATTTCGATTCCTTTTGGGCAACAGGTGGTTTCTGGTTACATGGATAAGTTCTTCAGTGGTGATTTCTGAGATGCTGGTGCATCTGTCACCTACACTGTACCCAATATGTAGTTGAATTAAGAGGATTTTTTAAAATTACCTTTAAATCGTTGACTTAACAGCCCCTATCACTTTTTGTCATAGTTTCTATGTGTTGTTAAGGAATGTCTATTTCTTTAAAGAGCAGATAGCTGTAGTAACAGGGGTCACAGTGTGAGGGGTGACACATCACTGGGTTCTGAGCTCAGGCAAGCCTGTCTGCGTCTTTATGAAGAAGCCTATCTTTTTTTTTTTTTTTTTTTTTACTTAATCAAGGTGCACGTTGGTGATGAAGTCTGTCTTTTCTTAATACTGAAGGCAATGGACCATTCCAACCTAAGTTATCTTGATATGCTGGGATTATAATAGAGTGGATAGTTATGATAAAGATTTATACTTATTCATTACTACAAGCCTAGAAGAATAAAGATTAAAGTGGGATACCAAGTTTGAAACATGTGGCTTGACATTTTTGTAAGTACTGTAGGCCATATTTGTTAGAGACAACACTTAGCACAAACCTGTGTGTTTGCCATGCTCTTCTTTCATGTGTCTTACGAATCTATTATGTGTCATAGTTTCGGGTGGCTAGAAGGAGAGAAAATCAAGATTGCATTACATTGATTTTAATATTGCATAAAATGAAAACCAATCTTTTGCTGTGCGTAACTAAATGATATGCCTACGGTAAAAATCATGCCCTAGCTGGGCGTGTTGGCTCACACCTGTAATCCCAGCACTTTGGGAGGCTGAGGTGGGTGGATCACGAGCTCAGGAGCTTGAGACCAGCCTAGTCAACATGGTGAAATTGTCTTTACTAAAAAACAAAAATTAGCCAGATGTGTTGGTGTGTGCCTGTAATCTCAACTACTCAGGGGGCTGAGTCAGGAGAATCACTTGAACCCAGGAGGCAGAGGTTGCATGAGCCAAGATCACACCACTGCACTCCAGCCTGGGAGACAGAGACACTGTCTCAAAAAAAAAAAAAATGCCCCATATTCATATGTAGATGTAAACATCAAGTATATTTTTGTTTTGTATTATAAAACATCAAGAAGTCTTTGACAAGCACCCCTTATATAAACAGAAGGAGGTGAAGGTTGCTGATTCATATGAATTTAGCTTATACATGCTGATTGTAAAAACGTTCAAATCCCCAGAATATTTTCATATACCTTATGCATGATAATCCAGAAGTTTATAAGAGCCACATATTTGGTTAGGTGTGGGTCATGAAGCTAGGAAATACTTGGCTCCATAAGGATGTTTGACTGCACCCTCTGCCTGTTTTAACTGTAAGCAACTGTGGGGTCAGATGCTCTCACTAGTTTGGTACCAGGGGATGCTTTATAGGAGCTCGGAGAATGTCACCTTATGAAGGTTATGTGCTTGGAACTTCCAGATTCATTTTCATGCTCATCTCATTATGATTCTATCATCTAGGAAATATCTAAGAGCTTCCCAACTACGGGATTCTTCCTAAAAAGGCAGACTCAGGAGCAGTCTTAGTTGAGAACACAAATGAAGAATGTTCTACAAAGGCTCTCTATTCAGATGATTTGGAAAGTACATTTCACCTGACATTCAGACTGGTTTAAATAAGAACTCTGTGTGAAGCAATGTAAAGCTATAAAAACCAAGTCCAATTACCTGTATGTGATTGCCTGTGAAGCGTTTCTTCCTTCCTCTTTTTCCTTTAACTCCAGAAAATTTAGCTAAAAATATAAACCATTTAAAAATTGGAATCCATAAAGGAAAAGATTAATGTTTGACTACATGAAATATACAACTCATATGCCAAAAATTTTTTACAAAGTCAAAAGATACGGCAAACTTAGACGTTTGCAGCCCTTACAATAAAGGGTTAATTTTTTAAAAATTATAAGTTTAATGCAAAACAGGTAAATAATGAGTAGAAAAATGGGTACATGGGGAACTCTCTGAGAGGGTTCATTGAATAGAAAAGTGAACAAATTGGGTCATAGGAAAACAAATATAATTGGCAAAAAGATATGAGAATGTACTCATAAGTGAAGATATCCAAAGGAAAACAGACTAATAAAGGTGAAGATGTTTAATAGATGACATTTGCAAGGATTTGGGTAAGTGTGTACTGCTGGTGCTTTTCCCTGTCAGTAAACACTGATTTAAAGCAGTATTTGTAATAGCATTTCCTGCTAAGTTAAAAGGATAATGACTGAAAAATGATGGTAGAGGTGCTGTTTGGAGAGTGTTATCACCAATTAATGCAGTTGGCGTGATGCAATACTAAGTCTTTTCCAAAGTGACCCCAACTCCAGTTCACAGTGAACATTTCGTATTTAGTGCTGCTAAGACACTGCTGTTCCACTCATGAAAGTGTACTCCATAACTCCAGTTAGCCAGGAGCCAGTCTGCCTTAATTAGAACTGAAATGCTAACCATACATCCTTAAGGAATTTTCACTCAGAGAAGGTGCAGCACTTTTAAAATTCTTATGGAAGAGAAGCAGTCCCAAGTGTCAAAGCTTTTTCTCATGTCTTAGTTTGGTTCTGTGAGTGTAGTGAAAATGAAAGATACCAGGTCAAAGAGAATAGGTCTTGTTCATAAAAAATTAGTCAATTATATAGTACACAAGTCAATTTTCTAGATATGTAAACATGTATTAATTCAGTGAGGCTAGTATAGACTATTCCTTAAACATAAGGAATAGTCTAAATGTTTACCTTTCTTTAAAACCCACAGTGCTAAATTTTAGAAACTTACCACTTTGAGTGATGAGCGGGAATTGAGCATGTTGTTGGCAAAACAGTCTGAAATATTTAATTTCAAAGAATTGTAAAATATTTTTATTTACAGTTTTCAAGTATATCTATTTTTGAGATTAAAAACGTACTATTTTTCATGATGGCATCACACTAAAGTGGTTTTTTTTTTTTTTTTAAAGCTGTTTAAACCTGTGTAAAGTTAGTGACCCACACTGAGTACAGAAGGAGGCTCAGTTAGATGTCTTTATGTCCTCAGAGTCTTAGGAAGATGACTATGTTCTGTCAAGGAATAAATGCTAATGAAGTATTATGAACAATACTAGTTCATATAGTGGTCAGTGGGATTTTACTGTATAAAGATACCTAAAGATCCACAATCTGACTATAAGAGATTCTGCTGGTTTTCAACAATAAACAGCACAAAATTGCATGCATTAATTTGAGGAAAAAGTAGTTTTCAATGAAAACAGGTATCTACCCCAGATCTTAGATTTTGCCTACAAAGGGCCTAGAACCGATTGGTATCTTCCAAGAGAAAGCAGCAGCAGAGCAGGCTACGATGAAGAAATGAAGTGAATCATTTTATAGAGCTACTCAGGCCATTTTCTTTCTAACCTTTCCTCCTCCTCAGCACCCAGCTTCATCTCCCTTCCTCTCCAGATGGTGTTGACTCTCAGGACGCAGTGGCCTCCTCGCCTAGGGGAATGCCTTTTCTTTCCATCTTACACCAGTTCTCACCTCCTCCATGCAGTCTTCCCAGCAACACCCAAAGTTAATCTCCTCCCGCTTTGGATTCTGGTTTCTCTGAGCACTTTCACTTGCCAAGTACTTCAATTTTTTCAAATAGTGTTGAAAATGTTAGGATGAACCCCATGCCCCTATCCATTCCCAGTGTCAACAATTCTCAACTCAAGGCCAAGCTTTTTTTTTTTTTTTTTTCCTGAGATGGAGTCTGACTCTGTCACCAGCTGGAGTGCAGTGGCCTGATCTCGGCTCACTGCAATCTCCGCCTCCCAGGTTCAAATGATTCTCCTGCCTCAGTCTCTCGAGTAGCTGGGACTATAGGCGCGCACCACCATGCCTGGCTAATTTTTTGCATTTTTAGTAGAGATGGGGTTTCACTGTGTTGGCCAGGATGGTCTCGATCTCCTGACCTCGTGATCTGCCCGCCTTGGCCTCCCAAAGTGCTGGGATTACAGGCATGAGCCACTGTGCCCAACCCCAAGCTCCTTTCATGTAAACCCCCTCCTGCTCTCGTTATTCCATGTGCTTCTGTTTGCATTGACCTTTCTTCTGGCCTTCCCACCAGGTGATAACTTCTCCGAGGTTCAATCTATATTTTATTCCTCTTTGTATCTCATAGCACCGAGAAAGGTGCCTTGTGTATGCTAGGCATGAAGGTTTAAATTCAGTTTAAAAATGCATAGAAATTCACCTGTTCTTTGATAAAACAATGCCATAAGACTATTTCGTTGAGTCCCTAATTGTTAGTTCTTCTAATGGGTATGATCAGTATATTTTTTCAACCTTTAAGATATAGCTGGGACTTCCTTCCTTTTTGTTTGATCTTATGTTTAAGGTCATTATAAAGGTCATATTAAAACGAGCTCTTTGGGAAGGTAAATAATAAAAATGAGATAGTATAACAACCTGTGATGTCTTAGCAAATCAAATATAAAAAGAAGGTGCAGTACAAAATTTACACATTTACACATTCCATGTCTGATTAGCAACAAAATGCTTATGGAACTTGCTCAGAATCAGATTTAAAATTATTTAGCAAGCTTCCTTCAATGGCAGGCTCGCCTTCTTGGTTTAGAATATATAGCCCCCATACCTGAAGACAACATGGTGGCAAAGAGCAAGGATTCAGAAGTCCTGCAGCCCAGCTCTGCCACTGACCAGCTGTGTGACCTGGGGACAAGTCACTGAGTGTCTCAAGGCCCCAGTTTCCTCCTCTGGAAAATGGAGATAATAGTTTCTACCTCAGTTGACTGTTCCGAGGATTAAATGAGTTAACATTTTTAAAGCACTTAGATCTATGCCTGGCATGAAGCAAGTGGTTATTAAATAAGCAAAATAGTGCCTGGAACACTATGGAAAAAATTGGGAATACATGCCCACTGGCAGGCAAAACATCAGCCTCTGAATGGAATTTTTAAAAATCTTAACATAACATAGCTTACAAAAATCATATTTGAAAAAAATCATGCTTTCCTAACACTGATCTCATTATTCAAGATATTATGATTAAAATAATATATTTCATTGAAATTTAAAATTCAAGTGGAATCTAAGCACATGCCCCAAAGAAGTGAGAAATGTCAGTCTGGCTCTTCAACTTCAGACCCTCTTTTTATTCCATGTCATAGCTTTAATAGGGCTAAAACTCTTTCCAAGATAGTTTGCTCCATCACCTTTGTATGACATATCTTAGGCCATATCTACCCACCAAAAAGAGTGATGCTATCGAACATGATCTGAATTCATTCACTTACCAACTGGCTTACTGATTTTTTCTGACCCAATTATACACTTATTTAACTGAATGAAATCTTTTCTCAGAAGGAAGACCAAGGATAAAGCAAATATAGTTCCACTGGACTTGAAGTCTGCCTTATTGAGTCCAAATTAATATTAAAGAATTGTTGGAAGAAATGGACAAAAATTTAAAACCCAAAGGCAATATAAACAGGATAAGTTTCTTTAAGGTCTTAACGATTAATTAGTGTATTTGCTACATCCTTTCTTTATTCTATTTACTAGCTATTTTTAGGCAAGATGATGCTGGTGACAAGTGGCTATCAATTGGTATGAAATTGGTATGACGGTGGGAAATTATGTTTATTCCACACACAAGATAGAGGGATAAGCTGGTGAACCTGTGGCTATAGAAAATGGCCCTTTTCCTGTTTGCAGAAAAGAACAGGTTTGAATGCCATCCCTACCACCATGACAATGCTTTCTACTAGGAAGAAGAGGGTTCGGCGAAATTTTTCTTTTTTTAGAAAACCAAAACCAACCTCCCCCCAACCCCCCACCATCAAACTTTGTTTTCTTCCTGTGATGTTTATGTTGTGAAGTCATGTAACCCCTGGGAATCCCCCAAACTGGCTATGTTCTCATTTGAAAACCATTTAAATAAAATTAGTTTTAAAAGTCTCCTTGTCTTTTAAATCCAACCATTCCTTATCCCAGTCCCCCAAATGTGGTTTTAAAAATATTTTATTAAATACTTATAAATTCCTCGAGCTCCATCAGACTTTGGAACTGCATGGTCCTTCTTGGCACAGAAAAAGTGGTAATTCTTGTTACAGGCTTTTAATTCACATCCCACGGTGGCTCCTCTTTTATGACAAAATGTGCATTTCTACAGAAGAATAGATTTTACTAAGTACCTGTTGTTATTTGTTAAAATTCAAAGATATCATTAAATGTTATTTAAGTTCCAGGAGCCCTGCATTTTATCCTGGGCATCATCAGCAAGATTCCATCCTGTTACTAACACTAGGTGAAGTACTTAACATTTGGCTGCTTATTTGGGAATTTCAGCTAACCAGAATGCTTAGACAGTTTTGTAATGATCTGATTAAAAGCAGAAAATGTTTTTTGTTTCAAAAAACAAAAAACAAACAACTCTCTCTTTTAAAAAGAATTTTCAAAAAAGCAGAGCTGGCAAACTCATCCAGCTCCAGGGAAGGGGTCCCATCAGGGACATTGAAATAGGCAAGAGCGGCCACCGGCTGTGCCGAGAGTGGTGTGATTTCTCTTTCAGACTCACACCCTTCCCTGGGTGATAATGTCTGTCTTCAAAGTTGCTCTTGAGGATAATGTGAGATAAAGTAAGGGAAACCTCCTTGGAATCTAGGTAGTAGGCCCCAAAATTTTAAAAAATGCTACAACTTGGAGTATTAACAGTTTTTTCTTAGTTCAATTTATTTGATCCCCAGCTTGTATTTATCTGGTATTTTATATGTGGGTGTCATGATGGCTAGGCAGTGTGTGGCCAGAGCAGCCTAACTGGTTGAAGGGAATCCAGCCAGGAGGACCAAGGCTGATGTGCATGACACTCTGGCTGAATGACGCAGGGGCACACTGAAATTGCCTTACAGAACAGGAGATCACTCATGCCATAGCCCAGGATCAGCACAAGCAAGCACAGAAGCAGTTAAAGGAAATTCAAATATAGGCAAGAAATAAGGTGATGATAAAGGTGGAATTTCAAATCAGAGATTACAAGAACGATCATTTAATTTGGGAGGAGGGTAACTGGCTGTGTATATAGGAAAAAATAAAGTTAAATTCCTCTCAAAATATACTCCTGAATGTAAATTGCACATGGATTAAAGCTCTAATTAGATAATGTTAAACAAAAAACGCTTAAAGATTAGGAAATATAGGAGAAAGAAAAAAGCATGGTATGGAGGCAAGGAAGGCTGTCTAAGGCAGGAAGAAAACCCAGAAGTCACAAATGAAAACTTTGACAGGCTGGGTGTGGTGGCCCATGCCTGTAAGCCTAGTACTTTGGGAGGTTGAAGCAGGAGGATTGCTTGAGCCCAGGAGTTCAAGACAAGCCTGGGCAATACAGTGAGACCTCATCTCTACAAAAAAATCTTAAAATTGGCCGGGCATAGTGGCACACTCACTCTAGTAGTCCCAGCTATTTGAGAGGCTGAAGCCAGAAGATGGCTTGGGCCCAGGAAATCAAGGCTGCAGTGAGCTGTGACTGCACCACTGCACTCCAGCCTGGGTGACAGGAAATCAAGGCTGCAGTGAGCTGTGACTGCACCACTGCACTCCAGCCTGGGTGACAGAGGGAGAATCGGTTTCCAAAAAAAATGACTGCCTACTATACAAACATTTTAAACTTCCATTTTTATAGTGAGGGCATTAAAAATATTTAAAAGACAAGGAAAAGATTGAAAGAAAAATGTTTGCAGCATGTTAGATAAAGTACTAAGATTCTTATAACCTGCAGAAAAATGGTAACTGGCAAATTACAGAAGAAAAAATACATGTGGCTAATAAACATTCATTCATTTAAAAATATATGAGTACACAGATGGC
Source organism: Cheracebus regulus (assembly GCA_963574635.1). Taxonomy (NCBI): domain Eukaryota; kingdom Metazoa; phylum Chordata; class Mammalia; order Primates; family Pitheciidae; genus Cheracebus; species Cheracebus regulus. Next base: position 23,011 of record CAUYQU010061613.1, read on the forward strand.
CAGTGCTGTTGCAGCAGCGAAGTGGGCATGGGGAAGTCTCAGGGATGATCACGGGTAAGTAAGAGCTAGATCATGTGGGGCTTACATGCCAGAGTAAGGAGTTGGGTTTTATCTTTGTGCTAGGGGAACATAAACTGATTAACATTTTTGAAAGATCATTCAGGCTGCTGGGCTGCTGCTGGGTGGAGAACTATGAGCTGGGATAGGGATGGCAGGAGGGACAGTGGGGCAAGTGTCAGTACTCGCTCAGAGAATGAGATCAGTGACTTCACTATGGTGGATTATTGACATTGAATGAAGTGGGCAGATGGATGCAAGATGCATCTAGGCGTTAATGCTCATGGGCTTGATGTTGGGCTGGGAGGTTGAGGAGGAAAAGAGAGACTTCTGGCATGGGCAAATGGATAATGACAGTGCTGTTTATTGGGATGAAGAATGAGCAGGTTTAGATGGGGAATTTTGTGTGTGTGTAGGAGAGGAGACTGTGTACTTTTTTGGCCACTTTACTCTGACCTACTATTGTGGTAGTCTGAATCCTAGGTAGGAGCCTGCTTGCTGAGGGCCCTTGCTGCTTGCCCTTAAGGCACTTGCCCAGCTGTACTGAAACCACCACAGCACTGGCCTGTCCTTCCCATCGGTGTGTGCTGTGTATCTGCCCACATATTCCAAGGGTTCCATAAATGCTGTGAGTGGGTAACTATTACCTCAGGTGACTCTTCTGTCTTCTGTCCTTTATCCTCCACTTCCAACCCATCCCAAAGCCTTCCCAGTAGGGAAGTCCGCATCCCGAGGTCTGCAGAAACCCTCAGGTACCTGCTTCCCTCCAAATATTAGTGCCTCCAGTCAACTGCCCTCATTTCTTAGCCTGTGTCTTTTCATATCTGGATGACCACTACAATTTCACAGAGGTTTCTTTAACTCTATGTCCTCCCACTCAAATCCAGTTAGTGAAGAGCAACAAAAATATTTCACTTGAGGTTTGTCTGCTACTTTCTAATCAGAGGGGCTTCCTGTTCACCCATCTCATCACACCCGAAATCCTAGGGATGCGGCACTGTCAGCACTAATGATGTCAGTGGCCAGTCTTGCCAAGTATTGATTAGTATAGCATACACATTGAGAGCAGGATCCACATACTTTTTTTTTTTTTTAATTTTAGTCTCCCTCTGTTGCCCAGGCTGGAGTACAGTGGCATGATCATAGCTCACCATATCCTCAACTTTCCAGGCTCAACAATCCTCCTACCTTAGCCTCCCAAGTAGCTGCAGCTACAGGTATATGCCACTGTGCTGGGCTAATTTTTTTTCTTTTTTGGTAAAAACAGGGTCCCAATATGTTGGTCTCAAACTCCTGGACTCAAGCAATCCTCCTACCTTGGCTTCCCAAAGTGCTGGGATTACAGCCAAGCACCACCATGGCCAGCCCCGACACACTCCATTTTTATGACTTACTTCAGGACCTACTACAGTATTGTGTATATGGCATAAGACAGCAACATTTTCAGAATTCCATCTGGACTGCTCCCTTTCACTCTGAACTTTCCATTTCTTCAATTTACAAAACGGGCATAATTTTACCTATAGCTGGGAGTTCACCTAGAGCAATATATGCAACATACCTAATGGAGGATGCTGCTGATGCCGATGCCTTGCAGGCCTAAATAAATGTTTTTCCCCAGGCATTAACCTTGTGGTTGTCGTCAGTGTGAGGTGCTCACCCTTGCTGTCCTGCTTGTTAAGATATGTAGGGCCCTTGAGAGGAAGTCGCTGCAGTAAGCCCAGTGAGATGACTTCTCAGCATTTTTTCCTTCCTGGATAGCCCCTTATGACCCATCGGGAGCTGATCTTGCTCCCAAGGTAGACCCTGATTAGTTATGGCCACCCCCAGCAGCTGGTGCAGAAAGAGGGGAGCATCCTAATTAAACTTTCAGAAGGGCTGTTATTCCATGTGTATGACCTTTCTCTCACTGGATATGAATAAGAAAGCTTGATGCTCCAGTTGCTGCCTGTGGCCACTCTATAATTACAAGGAGACCAGCTGATTTTGGGGACAGGAGGCCATAGAGGAAAAACCTGGGCCCCTGATGACATTATCAAGCCACTGAATGGATCAACTTGGAAAGCAGATGTTTTCTCTGATCAAGTGAAAAAATAAGTATCTTCTTTGTAAAAGTCTGTTTCTTCTACTTTCTTCCTTTTACTTACTTTCTTCTACCTACAGCAAAAGCATTCTAACTCAGATCTACTTTATTGGTAAAGTATATGGTAGTTTATTTTAAAATATTAAATGTTGGCCGGGTGTGGCAGCTCACCTGTAATCCCACCACTTTGGGAAGCCAAGGCAAGTGGATTAGCTGAGGTCAGGAGTTTGAGGCCAGCTTGGCCAACATGGTGAAACCCTGTCTCTACTAAAAATACAAAAGTTAGCTAGGCATGGTGGCCCATGCCTGTAATCCCAGCTACTCGGGAGGCTGAGGCAGGAGAATCACTTGAACCCAGGAGGCGGAGGTTGCAGTAAGCTAAGATTGCATCACTGCACTCTAGCCTGGGCAACAAGAGTAAAACTCGGTCTCAAAAAAAATTCAGTGTTAGGTTGAATCGAGCTTTCCAATATAGGTCCTACTTCTTTCAGCTCTCCAAGATGCTTCTCTATCCCCAGTTTATCAGTCAAATAGACTTCCTTTGGAATGCCTCTCCTGAAGGTCTGTTCATCCAGTATATGAAATAACATCATTTACACTTACCAACTTCCTTCCTCTCTGAATTTCTTTCTTTACCGATTCCACATCAAAACTTCTATCAAGATTAAGTGGATCATGATCCTCATATTCCACAAGTCCTGAAGAATACAGCTGCAGATTTGGAAAAAAAAAATCCAGAATAGGCACAAAGTGATACTGGAAGTGACATGTCAGAAAATCATACCAAAAGTGGAAAATCAAACCAGGAGTGGAAAATGGACTTGGGGTAAAACAGTGGCAACCTTTAGGGGTGGATGAGCAGACCATAAGCCATCCCACTTCTCTGGGAATGACTCTAGTTTCCAGGCATGTTTTATACTCTGGAATCCTGACCTCTAATAACTCGTTGGACGTGGGTAGAACCCTGATGCCAAGGTAGGTCAATCTGATCCCCTATCCTAAAAGTGTGGAATGGGCTTTGAGCAATAGCTGAAGCCACGTGGTCAGAGCAAGTCAGTCCTCAAAGAAGGAAAAACAAGGGCTAGAAAGAGGACATTCTAGGTTCCCAAAGGCTTTCTACCTCTGTTTCTTACACCCACCTGCATGCCTGCCTTTAGGAAACATGGAAAGCCCCCAAAACCTTATTACAAACCCCCTTTTATGTGTAGGTGGCTTAAGTCTTTATGTGCTACTTGAAACCAGAAGAATCCAAATCTTCTGAATTGAAGATCAATGTTTCACATATTATACTCAAATAACAAAAGGGCATGAAAAACATAGGAGTAAATTTTGGTGACATTGGCATAGGCAAAGATTTCTTATAAAAAGCAGAAACCATAAAGAAAAAGTAAGTTGGATTCTATCAAAATAAAAATTGTCTTTGAAAGACATTGCTAAGAAAACAAAAAGGCAAGCCAAAGACTGGGAGAAATTATTCACAATACATTATCTCTGCCAAAGACTTGTATCCAGGGGGATTGCTGTCAAGATGGCCGAATAGGAACAGCTCTGGTCTGCAGCTCCCAGCAAGATCAATGCAGAAGGTGGGTGATTCCTGCATTTCCAACTGAGGTACCCAGTTCATCTCATTGGGTCTGGTTGGACAGTAGGTGCAGCCCACGGAGGGTGAGCCAAAGCAGGATGGGGTGTTGCCTCACCCGGGAAGCGCAAGGGGTTGGGGAACTCCCTCTCCTAGCCAAGAGAAGCCATTAGGGACTGCACCATGACAAACAGTGCACTCTGGCCCAGATACTGCGCTCTTCCCACGGTCTTCACAACCCACAGACCAGGAAATTCCCTCCCATGCCTATGACACCAAGGCCCTGGGTTTCAAGCACAAAACTGGGTGGCCATTTGGGTGACGCTGAGCTAGCTGCAGGAGTTTTTTGTTTGTTTTTTGAGATGGAGTCTTTCTCTGTCACCCAGGCTGGAGTACAACGGCATGATCTCTGCTCACCACAACCTCCACCTCCTGGGTTCAAGCAATTCTCCTGCCTCAGCCTCCAGAGTAGCTGGGATGACAGGCACGTACCATGATGCCCAGCTAATTTTTTTTTTTTGTATTTTTAGTAGAGATGGGGTTTTACCATGTTGGCCAGGCTGGTCTTGAACTGCTGACCTTGTGATCTGCCTGTCTTGGCCTCCCAAAGTACTGGGATTACAGGCATAAGCCACTGCACCCAGCCAGTTTTTTTTTTTCCTACCTCAGTGGTGCCTGGAACACCAGCTAAATAGAACTGTTCACTCCCCCAGAAAGGGAGCAGAAGCCAGGGAGCCAAGTGGTCTGGCTTGGAAGGTCCCACCCCCTCGGAGCCCAGCAAGCTAAGATCCACTGGCTTGAAATTCTTGCTGGCAGCACAGCAGTCTGAGTTTGACCTGGGAGGCTTGAGCTTGGTGGGGGGAGAGGCATCCGCCATTGCTGAGGCTTGAGTATGCAGTTTTACCCTCACAGTGTAAACAAAGCCTCCTAGAAGATCAAACTGGGTGGAGCCCACTGCAGCTCAGCAAGGCCGCTATGGCCTGACTGCCTCCTCTCTGGGCAGGGCATCTCTGAAAAAAAAAAAGGCAGCCCCAGTCAGGGGCTTATAGATAAAACCCCCATCTCCCTGGGACAGAGCACCTGGGGGAAGGGGCAGCTGTGGGCACAGCTTCAGCAAACTTAAATGTCCCTCCCTGGTGGCTCTGAAAAGAGCAGATCTCCCAGCACAGTGCGTGAGCTCTGCTAAGGGTCAGACTGCTTCCTCAAGTGGGTCGCTGACCCCCATGTCTCTGATTGCGAGACAACTCCCAGTAGGGGCCAAGAGACACCTCATACAGGAGAGCTCTGGCTGGCATCTGGTGGGTGCCCCTCTGGGACGAAGCTTCCAGAGGAAGGAACAGGCAGCAATCTTTGCTATTCTGCAGCCTCTACTGGTGATACCCAGGCAAACAGGGTCTGGAGTGGACCCTCAGCAAACTCCAGCAGACCTGCAGCAGAGGGGCCTGTTAGAAGGAAAACTAATAAAAGGAATAGCATCAATATCAACAAAAAGGACATCCACACAAAAACCCCATCCAAAGGTCACTAACATCAAAGACCACGTAGATAAATCCATGAAGAGGAGGAAAAACCAGCTCAAAATGACTGAAAATTCCAAAAACCAGAACACTTCTTCTCCTCCAAAGGATCACAACTCCTCACGAGCAAGGGAACAAAACTGGATGGAGAGTTTGACAAACTGACAGAAGTAGGCTTCAGAAGGTGGGTAATAACAAACTCCTCCGAGCTAAAGGGGCATGTACTAACCCAATTCGAGAAAGCTAAGAACATTGAAAAAAGGTTAGATGAATTGCTAACTAGAATAACCAGTTTAGAGAAAAACATAAATGACCTGATAGAGCTGAAAAACACAGCACAAGAACTTCATGAAGCATACACAAGCATCAATAGCTGAATCCATCAAGTAGAAGAAAGGATATCAGAGATTGAAGATCAACTTAATGAAATAAAGCAAGAAGACGAGATTAGAGAAGAAAGAATAAAAAGGAACGAACAAAGTCTCCAAGAAATATGGGACTATGTGAAAAGACCAAATCTATGTTTGATTGGTGTACCTGAAAGTGATGGGAAGAATGGAATCAAGTCGGAAGACATTCTTCAGGATATTATCGAGGAGAACTTCCCCAACCTAGCAAGACACACCAACATTCAAATTCAAGAAATACGTAGAACACCACAAAGATACTCCTTGAGAAGAGCAACCCCAAGACACACAATCAGCAGATTTACCAAGGTCGAAATGAAGGAAAAACTGTTAAGGGCAGCCAGAGAAAAACGTTGGATTACACACAAAGGGAAGCCCATGAGACAAACAGCAGATCTCTCTGCAGAAGCCCTACAAGCCAGAAGAGAGTTGGGGCCAATATTCAACATTCTTAAAGAAAAGAATTTTCAACCCAGAATTTCATATCCAGCCAAATAAATACAAATCAGATCCCACAGAAATACAGACTACCCTCAGAGAATACTATGAACACCTCTACGCAAATAAACTAGAAAATCAAGAAGAAATTGATAAGTTTCATAAGTTAAGGGAAAATAAAATCCTTTACAGACAAGCAAATACTGAGAGATTTTGTCACCACTAGGCCTGCCTTACAAGAGCTCCTGAAGGAAGCGCTGAACATGGAATGGAACAACAGGTACTAGCCACTGCAAAAACATACCAAATTGTAAAGACCATCAATGCTATGAAGAAACTGCATCAACTAATGAGCAAAATAACCAGCTAACATCATAATGGCATGATCAACTTCACACATAAAATATTAACCTTAAATGTAAATGGGCTAAAGACCTCAGTTTAAAGACACAGACTGGCAACTTGGATAAAGAGTCAAGACCCATCATCAGTGTGCTGTATTCAGGAGACCCATCTCACATGCAAAGACACACATAGGCTCAAAATAAAGGGATAGAGGAATATTTACCAAGCAAACGGAAAGACAAAAAAAAAAGGCAGGGGTTGCAATCCTAATCTCTGATAAAACAGACTTTAAACCAACAAAGATCAAGAGAGACAAATACGGGTATTACAGAAAGGGATCAATGTGACAAGAAGAGCTAACTATCCTAAATATATATGCACTCAATACAGGAGCACCCAGATTCATAAAGCAAGTTCTTAGAGACCTACAGAGAGACTTAGACTCTCACACAATAATAGTTGGAAACGTTAACACCCCACTGTCAATATTAGACAGATCAACAAGACAGAAAATTAACAAGGATATACAGGATTTGAACTCAGCTCTGGGCCAAGCGGACCTAATAGACATCTACAGAACTCTCCACCCCAAATCAGCAGAATATACATTCTTCTCCATACCACATCACACTTATTCTAAAACTGACCACATAATTGGAAATAAAATATGCCTCAGCAAATGCAAAAGAACAGAAATCATAACAGTATCTCAGACCACAGTGCAAGCAAATTAGAACTCTGGATTAAGAAACTTAATCAAAACCACAAAACTACATGGAAACTGAACAACCTGCTCCTGAATGACTACTGGTTAAATACTGAATTGAAGTTAGAAATAAAGAAGTTCTTTGAAACTAATGAGAACAAAGACACAATGTACCAGAATCTCTGGGACACATTTAAAGCAGTATCTAGAGGGAACTTTACAGCACTAAGTGCTTACAAGAGAAAGCAGGAAAGATCTAAAATTGACACCCTAACATCACAATTAAAAGAACTGGAGAGGCAAGAACAAACAAATTCAAAAGCCAGCAGAAGAGAAGAAATAACTAAGAGCAGAACTGAAGGAGCTAGAGACACGAAAAACCCTTCCAAAAAAAAAAAAATATCAATGAATCCAGGAGCTGGTTTTTTGAAAAGATCAACAAAATAGATAGATAGGCAGCCGGACTAATAAAGAATAAAAGAGGGAAGAATCAAATAAATGCAATAAAAAATGATAAAGTGGATATCACCACTGATCCCACAGAAATACAAACTACTATCAGAGAATACCATGAACACCTCTATGCAACTAAACTAGAAAATCAAGAAGAAATGGATAAATTCTTGGTCACAGACACCCCCTCCCCAAGACTAAATCAGGAAGAAGTTGAATCCCTGAATAGACCAATAACAAGTTCTGAAATTGAGGCAGCAATTAATAGCCTACCAACCAAAAAAAGTTCAGGACCAGACGGATTCACAGCTGAATTCTACCAGAGGTACAAAGAAGAGCTGGTACCATTCCTTCTAAAATTATTCCAAACAATAGAAAAAGAGGAAATCCTCCCTAACTCATTTTATGAGGCCAGCATCATCCTGATACCAAAACCTGGCAGAGACACAACAAAAAAAAGAAAATTTCAGGCCAATATCCCTGATGAATATTGATGCGAAAATCCTCAATAAAATGCGGACAAACTGAATACAGCAGACATCAAAAAGCAGATCCACCAATATCAAGTCAGCTTTATCCCCAGAATGCAAGACTTGTTCAACATATGCAAATCAATAAATGTAATCCATCACATCAACAGAACCAATGACAAAAACCACATGATTATTTCAATAGATGCAGAAAAGGTCTTTGATAAAACTCAACACCCCTTCATGCTAAAAATTCTCAATAAACTATGTATTGATGGAACGTATCTCAAAATAATAAGAGCTGTTTCTGAAAAAAAACCACAGCCAATATCATACTGAATGGGCAAAAACTGGAAGCATTCCTTTTGAAAACTGGCACAAGATAAGGATGCCCTCTCTCACATTCTTATTCAACATAGTATTGAAAGTTCTGACCAGGGCAATCAGGCAAGAGAAAGAAAGGCTATTCAAATAGGAAAAAAGGAAGTCAAATTGTCTCTGTTTGCAGATGACATGACTGTATATTTAGAAAACCTCATCATCTCAGCTCCAAATCTCCTGAAGCTGATAAGCAACTTCAGTGAAGTTTCAGGATACAAAATCAATGTGCAAAAATCACAAGCATTCCTATTCACGAATAATAGACAGAGAGTCAAATCATGAGTGAACTTCCATTCACAATTGCTACAAAGAGAAGTAAATATCTAAGAATACAACTTATAAGGGATGTGAAGGACCTCTTCAAGGAGAACTACAAGCCACTCCTCAAAGAAATAAGAAAGGACACAAACAAATGGAAAAACATTCCATGCTAATGGATAGGAAGAATTAACATTGTGAAAATGGCCATACCGCCCAAAGTAATTTATACATTCAGTTCTATCCCAATCAAGCTACCATTGACTTTCTTCACAAAATTAGAAAAAGACTACTTTAAATTTCACATGGAACCAAAAAGGAGCCTGCATAGCCAAGACACTCCTAAGCAAAATGAACAAAGCTGGAGGCATCACGCTACATGACTTCCAACTATACTACAAGGCCACAATAACCCAAATCAGCATGATACTGGTACCAAAACAGATATATAGGTCAATAGAACAGAACAGAGGCCTCAGAAATAACACCACACATCTACAACCATCTGATCTTTGACAAACCTGACAAAAACAAGCAATGGGGAAAGGATTCCCTATTTAATAAATGGTGTTGGAAAAACTGTCTAGCCATATGTAGAAAACCCTTTCCTTACACCTTACAAAAATTAACTCAAGATGGATTAGGGACTTAAATGTAAGAACTAAAACCATAAACACCCTAGAAGAAAACCTAAGCAATATTATTCAGGACATAAGCATGGGCAAAGACTTAATGACCAAAAGCAATGGCAATAAAAGCCAAAATTGACAAATGGGATCTAATTAAACTATAAAGCTTCTGCACAGCAAAAGAAACTATCATCAGAGTGAACAGGCAACCTACAGAATGGGAGAATATTTTTACAATCTACCCATCCGATAAAAGGCTAATATCCAGAATCTACAAATAACTTAAATTTACAAGAAAAAAACAACCCGATCAAAAAGTGGGCAAAGGATATGAACAGACACTTCTCAAAAGAAGACATTTATGCAGCCAACAAACATATGAAAAAAAGCTCATCATCACTGGTCATTAGAAAAATGCAAATCAAAACCACAATGAGATACCACCTCACACCAGTTAGAATGGTGATCATTAAAAAGTCAGGAAACAACAGATGCTGGAGAGGATGTGGAAAAATAGGAAGGCTTTTACACTGTTGGTGGGAGTGTAAATTAGGTCAACCATTGTGGAAGACAGTGTGGCAATTCCTTAAGGATCTAGAACCAGAAACACCATTTGACCCAGCAATCCCATTACTGGGTATATACTCAAAGGAGTATAAATCATTCTACTATAAAGACACATGTACATGTATGTTTATTGTGGCACTATTCACAATAGCAAAGACTTGGAACCAACCCAAATGTCCATCAAGGATAGACTGGATAAAGAAAATGTGGTACATATATACCATGAAATACTATGCAGACATAAAAAAGGATAAGTTCATGTCCTTTGCAGGAACATGGATGAAGCTAGAAACCATCATACTCAGCAAACTAACACAAGAACAGAAAACCAAACACTTCATGTTCTCTCTCATAAGTGGGAGTTGAACAATGAGAACACATGGACACTGGGAGGGGAACATCACACACTGGGGCCTGCTGGGGGGTGGGGGCTAGGGGAGAGATAGCATTAGGAGAAATACCTAATGTAGATGACAGGTTGATGGGTGCAGCGAACCACCATAGCCCGTGTATACCTATGTAACAAACCTGCACATTCTGCACATGTATGCCAGAACTCAAAGTATAATAATTAACAAAAGACTTGTATCAAGAATTTAGAAAATTTGATACAACTCAATAAGACAATTCAATTAAAAGTGGGCAAAAAATTTGAACACTCAATGAAAGTAGGTTTATGAATGGCAAATAAGCACATGAGAAGATGTTTAATATCATTAAACGTCAGGCATATTAAAGCCATAGTGAGATGGAATATATATCTACTAGACTGGCTAAAATAACAATACTGAAAATACCCAGCGTTGATGAGGATGAGCAAATGAAACTCTTAAATACCACTGGTAGAAATGTAAAATAATGCAATCACTTTTAAAGTTAAACATACACTCACTTTATGACTCAGTAATTCTACTTCCAGCTATTTACCTAAGAGAAACACAATCAAACAAGAAAAAGAGATTGAGTTCCCCATATTAAAGGTAAAGAAATAAAATTGTCTTTGTTTAAAGATGAGAATTGTTCGCATACAATATATCCAGGTAAATCTAGAGAATTTTTAGAACTAATAAGAATTTGGTAAGGTTGCTGGATTAGATCAATAAATAAAAATCAATAGTGTTCATATATACTGATAATAGCTCATTTAAAAAAGTTTTAGAAAAAAGTAACAAAACAAAACAAAAAACAAGCCCAGGAATATGTCTAACCCCAAGTTCTATTCTGCTATAGATAAAAATCATTGAATAACTTTGAAATTTATAAAAGACCTAAATAAAGATAGAAAAACTCACATACAGATGCTCCTAGCTGATTTTTATCGTAAGAGCTCCAAACTGGAAATAACACGTCTATCAACAAATGAATGAATAAAAAAAATTGTGATAACGCTTACCAATTAAGTACTATGAAGAATGAAAAAGGAACAAGATACAAATACATGAAACATATATGAATCTAAACAGTATATTGAGCAAAGGAAGTGACACAAAAGAGGACAACTATAGGATTCCTTTAATATGAAATCTAAGAAAAGATAAGACAAATTTATAGGGACTTGCGGTAGGAAGGAATTGATTGCACAGAGCGTTGGGGAAACCCTTTGGGGTAATAGAAATGTTTATATCTTGATTGTTGTAGTGGTTACATGGGTCTCATATGGTTACATGTCTCAAAACTTTCTGAATTGGACACAAAATGGGTACATTTGGTTTTATGTAAATTATGCCAATAAAGTTAACTAAAAAATAGTAGCAAATCAGTATCAACCATATATTAGAATAAAAACATCATGATGGGGCTGGGAGCAGTGGCTCATGCCTGTAATCCCAACACTCTGGGAGGCTGAGACAGGAGAATCACTTGAGGCCAGGAGTTTGAAGTGAGCCTGGGCAACATAGCTGGACCCTCATCTCTACAAAAAAAATTTTTTAATTAGCTGGGTATGGTATATGTGCCTGTAGTCCTAGCTACTTAGGAAGCTGAGGTGGGAGGATTGCTTAAGCCCAGGGGTTCAAGGCTGCAATGAGCTTTGATTATGCCACTGCACTCTAGTCTGGGGAGACCTTGCCTCAAATAGATAAATAAAAAAAAACATCAACATTAAACCATGTTAATATAAGAATGGCTTTAGAGCAGAAAAAATACATAAGTACAACACACATTATTAACCAAATAAAATGAAAAAACTTAAGACATGAAAACAAAAGGCAATTCATGACCTAAAATCTTTTGTTATAAAAAATGTTATTAGGCCAGGTGTGGTGGCTGATGCCTGTAATCCCAGCATTTTGGGAGGCTGAGGTGGGAGGATTACTTGAGCCCAAAAGTTGGATACCAACCTGGTCAACATGGCAAAACCCCATCTCTACAGAAAGTACAAAAAATTAGCTGGGCACAGTGGCACATGCCTGTACTCCCAGCTACTCTGGAGGCTGAGGTGAGAGAACCACTTGAGCCCAGGAGGTCAAGACTGCAGTCAGGCATGATGATGCCACTGCACTCCAGCCCTGGGCAAGAGTGAGATCCCATCTTAAAAAACAAAAAACAGGCGGTGGGGATGAAACCTCCCCCCCAAAACACACAATATTAGTACAACAGGTGAAACCTGAGTGATTTGAGGAATACATGGTAGCAGCATAACTAAATTTCTTGATTTTAATGTTTATATTGTTATAGTGTGAGAGGCTGTCCTTGTGTATTAGTCAGCTCTCACGCTGCTAATAAGTTAGGTGTATTAAATGGTACAATCCCTTTGAAGAACAATTTGGCAAATTTAGTGAAGTACGAAACACCCCATCCCTGTGCCTAACAATTCTGCTCTTAGCTATATAGCCTAGACTAGGGAAATTCTCACATGAAAAGGAAACCTAGACAAGAATGTTCATGACAACGTTAGTCATATAAAACAATACTGGAAAAACTAAATGCCCATTCACAGAACAGTTAATGGTAACATAGTCATGAAATGGAATATTATATTTAAAATGAAAGACTTAGAGCTATGTTTACCAACATGGATAAATCTCAGAAATCTGTAGACTTTGATAGAAATTATATCTGAGTAGAAGGTCTATCAGAGTTGTTATGTTCTTAGTACTTCATTAAAATATCTATAAAGAAGTTTCTTCACTACGATTCTTTCTCTTTGTGCATTTAACCCCTTGTAAGTAAAACTAACAGTAATCATAGGTGATAAGTTCTGAAAAAGTTCAAAATCAGAAAAATATGCTCCCCAATCTTCACCTTTAAAAACCCAAACCATGGCCAACTTGTTATTCTTTGTATCCAAGGTGTCACTTATGTATTTTTGTGTGTCCTGCTCTAAAAGTACTCATATACTTTGAAGTATGTTTTCAAATAACTTACCAAACAATTTTCATGGGCAGCTATATTCTCTGATTGTGCAAAGTACAGGATATTATACTCGACATCTTTGGGGCAGAGTGCACATGTCCTTTTTTCCATCTTTTCTGCAACCTGAAAGACACCTATAAGTAACATCCCTGGTGAGAAGTAGAAAACTGGAATTTCTTGGTCTCACCAACTCCTCTTCCAGTCTTAAAGTAGAAGGCAGGGTACTTGTTTTTATGAGAGATTCTTAATTCCCAGAGAGACAAAAAATTGGGGACCCAAGTGGAAAAGCAACTTTTTTATTTTTTAATATGCTAAGAAAAGAATGAGTTTATTTCTAAATGCCTAATAATGAGGACTACTTCCCTTTTTTTTTTCTCTAAAACATACTGTTATAGAGCAGACTTCTTTTTTAAATTTAGAGACAAGACGCTTGTTCTGTTGCTCAGGCTGGAGAGCAGTGGCTGACTGGAGCCTTGAACTCCTGAGCTCAAGTGATCCTCTCAAGTAGCTGGGACTATAGGTGCATGCCACCAAAGTCAGCTTTTTTTTTTTTTTTTTTTTTTTTCCCAGAGACCAGGGTCTTGCTATATTGCCAGGGCTGTTCTCGAGAGCCTGGCCTCAAGCGATCCTTCTGCCTTGGCATCTCCAAAGTGCTGGGATTATAGGCATGAGCTACTGTGTCCGGCCAAAATGAGGAAGACCTTTATTCAAGAAACACAACTAGGAATTTAAGTATAGGTAAAGCTCTCAAAACACTGCCTTGCCCATTGCAAGCTCTCAATAATAAGCATCATCATTGTCATTACAAATGAAGAAGAAAACAATGGCATATTCAAGAAATAGCTCCCTGGTTAATTATCTATTTTAAAAAGTTAGAATCCTAATGCCATACTGTATTAAAAAATAAATTCTATAAAAATTAAAGACATAAATGAGCAATGTATTTTAAGAGTGCTTTAATTCAATATTAGGATTAGTTAGGAAAGAAAGATATATGAAGGTAGGAAGTAGATTTTTTTAAGGCAAGGAATGGAAGAAAGGAAAGAAATCTAAAGAAGAGGTAGAAAAGGGAAGAGACAGAGAGAGAGAGAGAGAAGAATTTGGTTTCAGGATAGCTAGAATTCATTACTAGGAACAGAATGCATCACTGGGAACATGTTTAGAATTTATAAATAGGAATAAGAATGTGTGTGTATAGAGGAAGGACCATGGGCAGCCAAAGTGTAGGATGTTCAATGTACTCCTTTAGGGTACCTGTTCAGCTCACAATTATGTATACACAATGACCCCCAGCAGGCATATTTGTACTTCAATCCTCTAGACACAGCTGATAGTCCCAGAGGACCTATTGTCCATCTCTCAGATATACAGAATTCAGAATAGAAGATTTCAGTTCAGATTGGGCTGGCTTCTTAAAGATATAAAAACTGAGAGGCTGCGAGGGCAGCCATCTTCTGTGTTATTACCAGGAAAACTGGACCAGAGAAAAACAAAGATACACTGAGAAATGGAGAAATGAGAGACAAAAGAGAGTGTTGTCAAAGTTTATAACGACTTCTCAGGTCCTAGTCCTCAGCCGTTTCTGTAAGATGCTGAAGCATCCATGCAGTAGGGAGTCTGTGAGTCTGGTCTTCCTGCTTACTACTATTAAGCATCCCTTACGCTTAAATTACATCAAGTTGTTTTCATAGTACTTGCAGCCAGTAAATACTTATTAACACTGGAATAACCATGACCTGATCTGTGTGCACACTCACATGTGTGTATGTGTTTGTGTGTGCATGTGTGTTTAAGAGAAAGACAGTGCTGGCAGCGATGTGGAAGGATGATCTATCTGAAATGTACTACGTTACTATCAGAATGATCCACCTGAAAAGTACTACATTACCGTCAGAATGTTCTACAGGAAATGTACTATGTTACTGCCAGAATGATCTATAGGAAATGTACTATGTTAATGTCAGAATAACCAACCTGAAACATTACATTAATGTCAGAATAATTTACCTGAAATGTACTGTTACTGTCACAATGATCTACCTGAAATGCAGTTACTGTCAGAATGATCTACCTGAAATGTACATCTGCCCACAATTCCCTATCACCTACAGAAGTCAAGCTCTGTAGTGTTATATACAAGCACATTCATTTCTTCAACAAATATTTAATGAGGACCTACTATTATTTAATATTTAATGAGTACCTGCTATGTCCTACTACTACAACTAGGCCAATTATTTTAGGCACTAGGGATAGAAGAGAATAAGATGAATTTACATGCCAGTGGCCAGTGACAGAGACAGGCATTTAAAAAGTTTTGTTTTGTTTTTCAGGTAGTGATAAGTGCTATACAGAAAAATAGAGCAGAAGGAGGTAGAGCGTGACAGGAGCAGGGGCGAGGGGTGCTCTTTGGGACAGGATGGGCAGGCAAGGTTGAGGGAAGATGTACGTGAGCAGACACCTGAATGTGATGGGGAACTGAAAACAGGATGGAGTTTTCCTTGAAGAGAATAGCAAATAGAAAGTCCTTGTCCACCAGGGACAGCTTTGGTGGCTTAGAGGACCTACAAGGTAGCAAGGTAGCACAATCATTAAGATGGACAGAAGTCAAATCAGATAAGGACATGGGGTTAACTGTAGGCTCACAGATTGTTCTGAGAGTCATGGGAGACTATTGTTGGGTTTTGAGTAGGAGAATCACATTTGCATTTTTTCAAAAAGCATTTTGGCTGCTAGGCAGGCCTGCCTGTATGAAAGGCTAGAATAGAAGCCAGGAAAGCAATAGTCCAGGCAGAAGATCAGGATGGCCTAGGCTTGGGTGACAGTAATGGAAGTGGTGAGAAGCAGGCTCAATATACAGTCAGGCTGAAGACAGAACTGACTGACCTGACTGATACATTAGAAAAGGTGTAGGGAGTAAAGAGAGGCCCTGAGGATACCACTAAAGTTTTTGGAAGGAGCAACTGGGTGAATGGAATGGACTGGTTGTTGAGCAGGTTTGGAGTACCTGAGTACAGTGGGGGAAACAAGAATTCTCTTTAGGACATACTCAGTTTGAGATCATTTCAGACATAGAAGAAGCTGGTCATACCAGTCTGGATTTTGGGCAAAAAAGGTCAGGGTGGAACCACAACCCTCCTGACTCATCTTACAGTCCATATGTACACCAGCAAATGAAATATCCATCTGATTGGCTTGTGGTTGCCACGTATGATGTTTTGGGGTTTGATGCCTTTATTTGTGTCATCCTCTCTGCTGGGAACACCCCTTCAACTTTTCCACCTTTGGCTGAATCTAGCCCTTTAAAAGTAAGCCCAGGCATCCTCTCCTCAAAAAGCTTTCCCTGAACACCGGGAGTCAGGAGCCTCTCATCAGTACCTCTGTGGTTCTGACCTCCTCATATTAAAGTTGCCTAGTAGAGTCTCCAGCGCAGGGCCTGCCTAACTTATCTTTGTATGCTCAGGACCTTACCCTGAGCCTGGCACACCGTTAGGAGCTGTACACATATTCAAGGGCAGGAACTCATCAGAAGACCCACCCACTCAAGTAGAGGAACGGGGAGGACTGGAACGACTGGAGAGGAGGAAACGGGTTCCAGTCACGTCCTCCGTGAACAAGAGACTCAGCTCCTCCCTCAGCGATGCCCCTCCCTCCCCGCAGCAAGGTGCCCCTCTCACTGTTCTGGTTTGGAGGGTGGGTGGAGGGGCGCTAGGAGGGTTGACATCGGTGGTGCGGGAAGCACTGGGCTATCACCAGGAGGGGTAAATCGAAGCATGCTCGCCTCTCACGAGAAACCATGGGCAGTCAGAGCCACCTGCGGAACTGGCCCGGGCCGCGCCCCATCCTCTGGGCGCCACCGGCACGTGAGTTCTGCGCCAAGTTTGTCCAGTGTGGCTCCGGCGTCTGGGCCCTCAAGTGGCCACGACCGAAAGGCAGGCCCCTCGACCGGGTCCGTCGCCACCCAGCCCTGCCCGCCCGCACCCGCGGTACTCACCGGTGGGAAGGAGGAGCGCCTCCTGCTCCGGCTGGGCCACCGGGCTGCCAGCGCTGTGCACTGACTCGGGCAGAGGTGGCGACGCCTGGGCCATGGCTGTGCTGCAGCTGCTGGTGGCGGCCGGATCACGAGATCCCGGAAGTGCGCGCCGATGCACCAGGTTTCGTTTTCTTGAATCTGGGCCGTCTCCTCCAGTCACTAGCCGGCCCGGGGAAAGTTGTGTGTGCAGATAGGGGTTCTCACGCACTCATTCAGATCTGCATCTTAATTTGAATAGCTTAAAAAACCCAAACACCTGGTTTCCCTACCCCAACCCCACGGCTCAGCGTGAGAAACAATCACTTTCCTGAGGATTTCTCCTAAAAATTTTCTTGTACTGAGTTTGGTCTAAATAACCGTATCTTAAAATGACACAGAATTAACTGATCCTAAATCCAGTTGCCAGTAGCAAGCCTTTATTTAGCACCCATAGGGTACAGAGCACCATACAAGTCGAGGTTTTTAGTGCATCTAACAAATATACAGGTAGAGAACATAAATGCATATAATCATAGTTAAAAATAAGTTATTTTGGAAAAAAGACATAATGGTGGTTTGCTGAGGAATTAATCAAAAGAAAACTGGAGATCTTCCACTTTCAGCAGGTTGTAAAGAGGAAGACTGCAAACTGGGACAGCAGAAGAAACATTAAAAAGAACAATTTGCTTAGTCTTGACAACTATGAAATTACTTGCAGAAGCAAGAGTGTGGGATCTAAAAAACAGGGAAGTAAGCAGACCCTAGGAGTCAATTTTTTTTTTTTTTTTTTTTTTTTGCCCTCCATGCAGGAGGATGGAAGAGTATTTCTTTCCAGGCCAAAATGAAAGGACCTAAAGAGACTGACATTAGGGCATTCCCCAGCAAAGTAGCTCAGGTAGATCATAGTAAAACAAAAAGCGTTTTACCATACTCTCAGCTTACAATAAGCTTTTTGGTGTTCCACACTTAAATAGGAGTAGACTACGAAGACCATTAACTCTGAGGAAAGCCTATAATGTGGAAGATCAAGACTAAAACAAACATACAGGGGAAACAAAGAAACTCTGGAAGACAGAGATTATGCAGAAAGAACATAGAGATGAGTGCATGTATGTGTATGTATATGTGTGTACATATACATACACAAACACACAAATATCTTCAGAGATAAAATACTGCAAACATGAGTAAAATAGGATGCTATTTAAAAAAAATATTCAGAGATGGGGAGCTCTTAGAAATGAAAAATATGAGACTAGAAAAATAAAATGCAACAGATGAACTGGAAGATTAAATTGAGAAATGGTCCTAGGTGAAGGTCCCAGCAAGAAGACAGAACTGTAAGTTAAGAAAAAAAATATAGGAAAATTAGAGATCAATTCTGGGGGTCTAACATCTGGAAAACAGGAATTCCAGAAAGAGAGAACAGATGGACAATCATTAGTTTCAGACTGAATGATCCCACCAGGCACCCAGTACAAAGGATGAAAATGGACTCTTAACAGGGGCAGAACATTGAGACAAAGATAAACCTATAAGCTTCAAGAGAGATACAAATGGATTATATATGCAAAAGAGAAGGAACAGAATGGCATTCCATTTCCAGTAGTCACCCTGGAAGCCAGAAGACAGTACATTTTCAGACTCCACAGCAGTAACACTGAAAGCTAGCAGATGCCTTCAAAACTGGGCATGGAGACCACTCAATAATTCTATACCTCGCCAACCAAAACAGCAATCAAGTGTAAGGGTAAAATAAAGACATTTTCAAACACACAGAGATTCAAAACATTTACTTCTCACTTTTCCTTTTCAAAAGCTATCAGAAGAGCTTTATCAATATGTGGAAGAGTAAACCAAGGAAAAGGAAAATAATGGGATCTAACTGGAAATGGGTCCAACATAAGAGACAAAGGGAATCTCTGGGTTATGGATGGAAGATGATAGCTGTGAACCAGTCCAGATTAAAGCAAATCAACATTTCAGGAGAAATTTCTCCAAGAGGATAAAACTGACAGAATACCTCATATTTCTAAAGGTCAAATGGACTCCACAGGCAGAGCTCAAAGGAATACTGTCTGATCCACAATATTTCCTTTTGCACAAAAATATTTCCCATATTGTTTTTTTTTCACTTCATTTTAGTGTACTGCCTGAAACTCCTGCATCTCTACAGTGAATAAATGGATTTCTCAACTTTCCTCATCAGCAGATTGCTGCGCTGTTTTGCTACTTTTCCTAGCTGTCTGGTTTCCCAGTCTGCTTGGGCTTCCCAGTCCCCCTTTCCACTAGACAGATGATCAGGGCCAAGTAACCCATGGTAAAGTGCTTACTCTTTTGCTTTTTTTTCTAAAAAAACAATTTGCAAATCATGCTCAGGAGATACTAAGGGGCTATTTCAGATTTCACAGTTCAGAATTGCTTTCTTTTTTCATGTGCGTTTTTTGTTTGAGATAGGGTCTTGCTCTATTGCCCAGGCTGTTAGTGCTGTGATGAAATCATGTCTCATTGCAGCTTTGACCTCTCGAGCTCAAATGATCTTCCCACCTCACTCCTGAGTAGCTGGGTCTACAGGCACATGACATCAAGCCCGGCTAATTTTTTGTAGAGTCAGGGTTTTGCCACGTTGCCCAAGCTGATCTTGAACTCCTAGGCTCAAGTAATCCACCTGCCTCCGCCTGTCAAAGTGTTGGGATTACAGGTGAGAGCCACCATGCCTGGACTTCTTGTGTTTAAAGTGAAATTCTTGCCCACCTCAATTCCTTCTGGCATAAATAAGCCAAGTTTGACTACTTTCTAGGTTTCCTTTTCAATAACTATATCTCTAGTCTATCTAGAACAAAAGTATTCAAGTTCTTCCAGGTTTCTATTCCCACTCTTCCTATCTGTTTGTATTGAAAAGAGTAGAGAAAATCCATGGAAAAGAAGATTCATCTCAAAGAGTTTGCCAGAATCTTACAGAAGAGCTTCTCCCTTTCCCCACTCAAATGGTTGAAGGGACAGCGTTTTATGGATCCAAGTATCGCTTCTCCAACAAATGTTAAAATACTTGAGAGTAATATGCATCAAATGAGTTCCTCAGGCACTGTTGTCCACCTTGTAGCTCATAATGGTAAACGATTTTCCAGGAATTAAAAATCAATTTCGTAAGTAAAAGTGTGAAATTTAGCTCTTTGGGGCATGAACTAAAAGGTAACAGTCACAAAAGCAATTAGAAACAGTTGAGTTTTGTTATGACATTTGTTTCTCTTAATACGTAATTTCTAAATAAATTATAAGTTGGACAGCGGTATTTCATATAAAATATACGCTTCCATCTTACTCATGTAAAGCTGCACAGCAGTGAATGAGATACCCCATGTGTATGAAAATGTCCTAATTGTGTTCCTGGAATTTCTAAGTCACACAAATAAAATCTGAAATAAAATATGAACCCAATGACAAAGGAAACGAAGGGGAATTATCTTGATGGACCTATACCTTCTTTTGCATGGCTTTAATTTCAGCCTGATAAGCTAATTTGACAAACAGGCATTAGCTACATATTCATAGTATTTTTTTTCTACATTTATTAACCCCACATTGGCAGAAGATTTCCTTTTCAGGCACAGTCCCAGCTTCATAACCATAATCCCATGTTAGCTCTGTCCTTGCTTTCACATACCTAGAAAGTAGAAATTTAAAAAGAATCATAAAATATCCTAAAGAACTACCAATGAACCAAACTTAATTATATCCATTTTCATAGTTACATTAACTATCCTCAAAAATATGATCTATTTTCTCACCTGACACCCACCAGTTAGGAATGACCTTTTATTAAGAATAACCATTTGAGTTCTATTTCTAATCTACTAAAATGTTAAGCAAGAAGGAATCCCAATCAATATGAGGAAAGAAATGTATTTTGCCAAGAGGGGGACCAAGTGATGTGTTGAGGCCTGCAGTATGGAAGTAGCTGGGGAATAGCTCTGAATTAAAGATTACGTAGCACTCTTCATCATTTATCCTGAGTGGAACTGGGTGATACCTGATATCCTCAGCCCTTTCAAGCATTCATTCTAAGTGGGAATAAGAATTGAAATTTCAGGTGTTCAAAATCTTATTGACTAGGAACAGTTTAGGATAATTGAATATTCTACAGTACAAGATATTTGGGGCTATAGTATATATCATCTTTTTTTATTTTTCTATTGTTATCATTTTTTGAGACAAGGTGCAAACTCTACCTCTTGGGCTCAAGTGATCCTCCCACCCCAGCTTCCCGAGTAGCTGGCCACCACACCTGGTGAACTTTTTGTATATATATATATATTTTTTAGTAGAGACAGGGTTTTGCCATGTTGCCCCAGGCTTGTCTTGTACTCCTGAGCTCAAGCGATCCACCCATCTTGACTTCTCAAGGTGCTGGGATTACAGGTATGAGCCACCATGCCTGGTCCTTTATTGTTATTTTTAAAGTCATGATTTCAGAATTAAGTAAGCAAAATCAATTTCAAACCTGTTGGTGAAGAATGCCACCAATGGAAAATTCCTGTCGTGTGTTTCTACAAAAACATTCTGTACCAAGAGATTTGGGCAACAGCTATGCTGTTAAATAAAAAATAAATACCAAGGTTAGAAATAGCGTAAAGTCTAATACCTTGTGCTTTAGCATTAGAATACCATTCTGTTTTTAATCCATCAGCTGATTTTGTTCTTTTTTTGCTAATGTATAAAATATCATAGCTTCTGTTAATAGTGAGAACCCATTCAGAAAAGCCCTGTTCTAACACTCTTTTATGTTGCTGGTAGAAACGCAAAAATGGGAGAAATCCCTATAAAATCTGTCAATAGTTGTCATTATTATAAATGCATTTGTGTTTTGATTCTGCAATTTCATAACTAGAAAAGTATTCTACAGATTCATCTGCATATGTGTCTATGTGTAAAATTATTCACTGAATAGTGTTTTTAATGCTGAAGGTTTTTAAATAACTCAAAATATCTGCCTAAAGGGGATTGGTTAAATAAAGT
This sequence comes from Cheracebus regulus, assembly GCA_963574635.1. NCBI lineage: Eukaryota > Metazoa > Chordata > Mammalia > Primates > Pitheciidae > Cheracebus > Cheracebus regulus. Next base: position 45,283 of record CAUYQU010061613.1, read on the forward strand.
TGGGTACACAACAGAATTCTATGTGTCTATAAACAAAAGCATACAAAAAAGAATGAGAAGCTCTGTGTATAATATGGAAATTATTCCACAATATGTGTGTAGCAATATGGAAAATATCGTCACGATACACTTTGTTTTTTTGAGACGGAGTCTCACTTTGTCGCCCAGGCTGGAGTGCAGTGGCACGATCTTGGCTCACTGCAAACCCTGCCTCCCAGGTTCAAGTGATTCTTGTGCCTCAGCCTCCCAAGTAGCTGGGATAACAGGCATGCGCCACCATGCCTGGCTAATTTTTTTTGTTTTTGTATTTTTAGTAGTGATGGGTTTTGTCATGTTGGACAGGCTGGTATCAAACTCCTGACCTCAAGTGATCCTCCCGCCTCAGCTTCCCAAAGTGCTGGGATTACAGGCGTGAGCCACCACGCCAGGCCCAATATACTGTTAATTTAAAAAACAAAGTATAGGACAGTGAATATAATATGCTATGTTTTATGTTTAAAAAAGGGGGAGAAATGAGGCCAGGTACAGTGGCTCATGCCTGTAACCCCAGCACTTTGGGAGGCCGAGGCTAGTGGATCACTTGAGGTCAGGAGTTCAAGAGCAGCCTGGCTGACATGGTGAAAACCACATCTCTACTAAAAATACAAAAATTAGCCGGGCATGGTGGTGTACGCCTGTAATCCCAGCTACTCAGGAGGCTGAGGCAGAAGAATCGCTTGAACGTTGGAGGCAGAGGTTGCAGTGAGCCGAGATTTCACCACTGTGCTTCAGCCTGGGCAACACAGCAAGACTCCATCTCAAAAAAATAAAGGAGGAGATATAAGAACATATGTTCATATTACTTGGATTTTAGGAAGGAAACACTACAAGAATACACACACAAAAAAGAGTAAAGGCCAAGCGTGGTGGCTCACGCCTGTAATTCCAGCACTTTGGGAGGCTGAGGCAGGCAGATCATGAGGTCAAGAGATCAAGACCATCTTGGCCAACATAGTGAAACCCTGTCCTACTAAAAATACAAAAATTAGCTGGGCATGGTGATGCATGCCTGTATTCCCAGCTACTCGGGAGGCTGAGGCAAGAGAATCACTTGAACTCAGGAGGCAGAAGTTGCAGTGAGCCAAGATCGTGCCACTGCACTCCAGCCTGGCAACAGAGTGAGACTCCGCTAAAAAAAAGAAAAAAGAGTAAACATGATGATTTACAGATAGAAGGTAGAGTGGGAGCATGGGAAATGGAAGAACAATACTTTTCAAGTATGGCTTTTTTTTGTTTTTTAAACAAAATTTTTCACAAAGAAAGTTTAATATGAAGATGTATAGAACCTAATTTTTACATCATTCTAACAAACAAGCCTTTTGGAGAGGAGATGTTGTAAGCAACTAATTTCTCTGTTGAACACAGCCATAATGTGTCTTCATTTCAAAGCTTCTGAACGAATGATACCATTTCCTCATATTACCACTATTCCAGTATTGCTCTGTTGCCCACTCTACACATTCATCATGTGATTGATTAATGCCTGTAATCCCAGCTACTCAGGAAGGTGAGGCACGAGAACTGCTTGAACCCCAGAAGTGGAAGTTGCAGTGAGCCGAGATCACGCCACTGGTGACAAAGTGAGACTCTGTCTCAAAAAAAAAAAAAAGAAAAGAAAAGAAAAAAAAACAAAACCCCAGTATATTGTGGTAATCTTTCCATATTAATACATCATCAAATCCCTACAATATTCTTTGGACATGTCTGTCACCATTTAATTTCACTGATAACTTCCTATCCATACATTTAATTTTCAACTCAGGTAAGTGAGCTTGAAAACCTTCTGACATATTTATTATTTTTTTTGAATTTTTTTTTTTGAGATAGAGTCTTGCTCTGTCTCCCAGGCTGGAGTGCAGTGGTGTGATCTTGGCTCACTGCAATCTCTGCCTCCCGGGTTCAATCAATTCTTCTGCCTCAGCCTCCTGAGTTGCTGGGATTACAGGCACCCATCACCATGCCCAGCTAATTTTTTTGTATTTTTAGTAGAGATGGGGTTTCACCATCTTGGCCAGGCTGGTCTTGAACTCCTGACCTCATGATCCACCTGCCTCGGCCTCCCAAAGTGCTGGGATTATAGGCATGCACCACCACGCCTGGCCCCTTCTAATATATTTAAATGCTTTTTTTATATACCATTTCTTATAGTTTTTAAAAGCAAATGTGGGCCGGGCGCGGGGGCGCACGCCTGTAATCCTAGCACTTTGGGCGGCTGAGGTGGGTGGATCACATGAGGTCAGGAGTTCAAGACCAGCCTGATCATCATGGTGAAACCCCATCTTTAAAAAAAAAAGTGGTGATGGTTGTCCAAAATAGTGCATGTTCTTAGTAAAAGTGATGAATGTTATGAATGTGTATTTTACCAAAATATCAAGATATCAGTGCAAGAGCTTAATTCTCCTAGG
>CAUYQU010061618.1:0-18766 GCA_963574635.1 Cheracebus regulus
GGGGAGAAATGGCAGATATAGGTGAAGGGGAGGAAGGCAACAAATTACACTGCCACGTGTGTACCTATGCAACAATATTGTATGTTCTTCACATGTACCCCAAAACCTAAAATGCAATAAAAAAATAAAAAAATAAAAAAAATAAAATAAAAATAAATAAATAAATAAATAAAAGCCAATTATGGTTAAAGAAAAACAGAGCTTTATAATCTCATTCATCACCTATTAAGCATCAAGAATTTTGACACCTTTTGTTTTTTCTAACTGATGTATTCTGAAGAAGCAAGGGGGAAAGCAAGTGCCTAATTGCCCTGCTGCAGTACTAATAGTTCAGCTAGGCAATGTGGTTCTACAGAGTCTCAGTGTAAATGGAGGAAAGATCCTCTTAGCCTGGAGTCTCTCTCAACCCATTTCCTTTTTCTCTCATTCTCCGGATTTATTCTAAGCCTGCTCTGACTGTTATACTATACTCAGAAAAGATTTAAAGGTCTTTGGATTCCTAGTTGATTATAATGAACTTAGTATCCAGTATCAATCATGTCTGACCAATGCTACTACTCAGACCTACTAAAGGCCATTTAATTAAATCAGGGAAGGCTCCATAAAACTCAGGCCTGGGCTTTCTTTTCTAGTAGTAGACCTCTTAAGTTGGATCTGGAAGTAAAACGAAAACTGAGAAATATCCAATGTCAATCAGATATCATATATTTTTGTTGGTATTTTTTGCATTTTTAAAAAAATTATTTTATTATATTTTAAGTTCTGGGATACATGTGCAGATTGTGCAGGTTTGTTACATAGGTATACATGTGCCATGGTGGTAGTTTGCTGCATCCATCACCCCATCATCTACATTAAATATTTCTCCTAATGTTATCCCTCCCCAATCCCCCCACCTCCTGCTATTCCTCCTCTAGCCCCTCACCCCCCAGGCCCCGGTGTGTGATGTTCCCCTCCCTGTGTCCGTGTGTTCTCATTGTTCAACACCCACTTATGAGTGAGAACATGCGGTGTTTGGTTTTCTGTTCTTGTGTCACATGTAAACCATGGAATACTATGAACATATATACCATGGAATACTATACAGCCATAAAAAAGGATGAGTTCCTGTCCTTTGCAGGGACATGGATGAAACTGTAAACCATCATTCTCAGTAAACTGACACAAGAACAGATATCATATTAATAATTAAAAGGAGACTAAAAAGAAAATGGAGATTCTAAGCTTTCATCAGGTTCAAATGCCTTAAATTTTACTTGGAAAAACATTTTATACCTTAGAATTTCATTAAGTTCAAAAGCCTTTAGAGTTGAAATGATATATACAAGTAATCGTCCTGATTAGAGCTTATAGATTTCTCTACACACCGAAGAATTAAGTAATGTATAAAACTCAAATAACTCAAATCCAGGGTGGTGGGCTATGTGATCATCCTGTTGGAATTATTGATACAGCAACTACAAATGTAGTTCAGTGTGCCCCTCAGAGTCTCCAACAAGAATCTGGACAGTGATCAGACACAAATATCTAGTCATAGATAACCTCAGTGCTATGAACTAAATATTCGTGTCTCCCCAAGATTATATGTTGAAATCCTAACCTCCAGTGTGATGATATTATAAGGTGAGGCTTTGGGGAGGTGATTAGGTCATGAGACCAGAGCCCTCAAAATACAATTAGTGCCCTTATAAAAGAGATCCTGGAGAGCTCCCTCATCCTTTTCTTCATGTGAGAACATGAATCAGAATGTGGCCCCTGACCAAACACCTAAATCTGACAGAAACTTGATTTTGGCCTTTGCAGACTCCAGAACTGTGAGATATAAAATTCTGTTAAGTCGTCTAGTCTATGATAGTTTGTTACTGCAGCCCCAAATTGACTGAGATGCTCAGTGAACTGGGGTGATAACCACCTGACTTAGGGAGTTCGTATTTTTCAACTCCAAAAAGATTTAAAAGTATAGAAATGTATTTAAGAAAATCAAAACCATAATATTAAGATTTTTGTGTTAGAAAGTAGTCTAAACATATTTGGCATTTTCTGTGCTTGTTTAAAATCTTTTGACTTATTAGAATGACAAACCTTATCATTCTAATTTAAAATGTATAACTTAATGATTCATTTAGATTAATAATTTTAAATCAATGCTCTATATAAAGCATTGAACATATATGTTTACCATATTTTTAAGTTTAATTAGATGGTTTTAAAAAAACAGTGCCTTGGAAGATTTTATTAAGTCTAATAATTATTTATAAAGGAAACAATATAGCTTAAATATATAAAAACACTTTAAAATATTTAAATATGTTTAAATTGAACTAAATATTAGTCAAAGGTCCTTTAAATATGTTTAACCTTTTCTAGACTTACAAACAAAATAGTAAGATATGGAAGCTAAACTTAAAAGCCTAAGAACTAGGTATTATTAATTATTTAAACTAAAAGTAAACTCTGAATAGTCTTCTCTAAACACAAAAAGTCACACTGAAAAACATTAAAAATCACATCTCAACATTTTGAATTCAGGAGCTGTAAGTGATGCTTATAAGCCCAATGGCTATTTATATCAGAGTTTAAGAATGAGCCTCTCATACCAAAGAATGGGCAGGGTGATTATTCATGCTTATTTAATATCTCACGTTTAAAACCAATGCTTTCTCTTTACGGAAGTTCAGTCTAATAGTCACAAACTGAGGGAAATGAAGCAAACCGAAATTGCATAGAACATAGTTACTTCTGGGAATGCTAAGTAGCTTAGTATGGCTGACCATAAAGTACAATGGAGCACAGCTTTAAATCTCTTAACATATTTGAACACAGAGATCAGAAATCCAGGAACACAGTTTGTTTTCTGTTTTGGGAGAGGTTTTCTTAGAGCTAGAAGCAATCCTAGAGTGATTACCTGTTTCATTTTACCAATAGCAGAACTGCCTATGTCCATCTAACAGCTAATTAAATGCAAAGTCCAAATAAGAAGCTATAGCTCTATTATATGTTGTTAAAATTTTTCAGTGACTGGAATAACTTTCCCATAGAACACTTGACAATTCTTGATGGGAAGGCAAATACAATTTCATTATCATAATTAACGAATAAAAAACAAAGGAACAACAAAAGGTGCTTAAAAAGATGTTGAGAGTAACTGCTTTAGTCCTCAAAGTAGAATAAAAAAAGAGCCATTATATCTGTGGAACAATAATGAGAGCAACTGGGAATTTAAAGAATATTTTCAAACTGGAATAATCTACATAAAGAAACTAAGTACTTGCTACTGTTGGTGGGAATGTAAATTAATAGAGCCATTATGGAAAACAGTACAGAGGTTCTTCAAAAAATTGAAAATAGAAGTACCATATGAACCAGCATGCTCATTATTGAGTATACATCCAATATGAAGAGATAAAATCAGTATGTCAAAGAGATGTCTGCACTCCCATGTTCATTGCAGTATTATTCACAATAGCCAAGATATGGAATCTAACTAACTGTCCATCGGTGAATGAATGGATAAAAGAAACACAATGGAATACTATTCAGCCTTTAAAAGGAAGGAAATCCTGCCATGTGAGACAATATGAATGAACCTAGAGGACATTGTATTGAGTGAAATAAACCAGTCAAAAGAATAATAATGTATTATCTCATTTAAATGTGGAATCTGAAAAAGTCTAATTCATAGAAAAATAGAAATTACCAGGGAATGAGAATGGGGAGTGCAGATTGAAGAGATTTTGGTCAAAGGTTTAAAAATTTCAGTTAGACAGGAGGAATAAGTTCAGGAGATATATTGTACGACATGATGGCAATAGTTAATAACGACATATTCTATACTTGAAAATTCCAAGAGAATAGATTTTAAATGTTCCCAGCACAAAAAAAAAAAAAAGGATAAGTATGTGAAGTAATTATCGGTTAACTTTCTTTATCCATTCCACAATGTACATATATATTAAAACATTATGAGTTGGGTGTGGTGACTCCTGCCTATAATGCCAGCACTTTGGGAGGCCAAGGTAGGTGGACCACTTGCACTGAGGAGTTCAAGACCAGTCTGTGCAACATGGAGAAACCCTGTCTCTACATAAAAAATTAAAAATTAGCCAGGCATGGTGGTTACTTAGGAGGCTGAGGTGGAAGGATCGCTTGAGCCTAGAAGGTCGAGGCTGCAGTGAGCAGTATTCGCCTCACTGCACTCCAGCCTGGGTGACAAAGAAAGACCTTTTCTCAAAACCCAAAACATTATGTTGTACACCATAAATATACATAATTTCATCAACTACAATTAAAAAATAAAAATTAATTTTTAAAAGAAATTAAGTACTTGCTCCTAATGAAAGGAAGTAAGAAAAAAAGTTAGAAAAAGTATTCACAGCCCCTGCCCATTCCAGGAAATCAGACAAAGTTGTGTTTTCAAACCTTTATCATTCAGGTTCAACTTTTACAGTGTTTGATGTATCCTAATAACATTTGTCTCATTATTTTCTTAGTCTTTTTCTTTAAATTGACTTTGGCCTTTTTCTATACAGGAATATCCTTGGGATCACAACTCTGATGTGTTATATTTTTATTTTTACTAACACCAATTAAAATACATACGTTTCTATTAATTTGTCCTATTTTAGCCATGCTTCAGCTTAAATCACCATACATGCCTCTAGAGATAATTACACATTACCACACATAGGAAAACACTAGCAAGTGGAAAAATGGTGCCTTTGATCAGGAATTTCCAAATACACAGAAGTTTTGTCTAGCTTCTAGGAAGAAAAATTTTCTGCATTTGGCCTTCCTCTAAAAGAATTTTTCATCCTAAAAGTGTAGTTCAACAAGCATGAGCATTTACTCCATGTCAAGTCCAATACTGTGCCCTGGTTGTACCAAAGACTCATCCTTGTCCTCCAGGAACCCAGAATTTAATGCCAAGGGAACAAATCCCTCCCCCCAAAAAAATACTTACCATATCCTAACAAATATTCCCATTATGACCCAACCTTAGCATCTACTCCCTCTTGTGACCATTTAAAGTACCATTTGAACAAAACTGATTCCTGACGAAACAGACTGGGGAGCATAGAAGCAAAAGTTCCCCAAAAGAAGCCAGGTCAGATCAATGCTGCTTTTTGGGTTTTTTTTGGTTTTTTTTAATTTCTATTAAATGAAATAGAGATGATGAGGTCTCACTATATTGTCCAGGGTGGTCTTGAACTCCTGGGCTCAAGCAATCCTCCCACCTCAGCCTCCCCAAGTACTGGAATTACAGGTGTGAGTCACCGCACACAGCCTGGATCAATCCTGTTTGACACATTACATTCTAAAACAGGTAGTAAAATAATATGTACAATAGGAACATCATTGTATGAATGTAAGTATATTTATATGTAAAATAAAAGGTAGAAGAAAGTACACCAAAATAAAAATATTAACAGTAATTATCTCTGCACGTTGGAATTGCAAGAGTTTTATTTTCTTATAATTTTTGTGTTATACAAATTAACTTCAATGGGCTTATGATTTTTTGGATATCAGAAATAAAATCTCTCTGTAATTTAATATTCTATTCTCATTTACTTACAACTTTTTAATCACAGAGATGTGTTTTTTATAAAGGCTGTTTTGGAAAAGAAAAAGGAGAAAAGCTTTTAAAATGTCTAACCGCTTGTTCTTTGTAAAGGCTTCATCATATATGTTCATATCTTTGCAGTTCCCTCTAATCCAAATGCATTTTCCCTCACTTCCACATGTGAAATTCATACCTACGAGGTCTTCTATGAAATTCAATGTTAGAAGCAATTTCTTCTTCTGAAATGCTGTAGCACCTTATTGTAACTTGCTTATGACAATCACTTTCTAACATTTTGAACATGAAATGCAGAGTCACAGAATTTTACAACTCAAAGACATCACCAAGATTAATTCATTCAATCTACTCTGCAAGTGGGGAAATTGAGGCTCAATTAAATTACATGTTACACTCCAATTTGCACAGTGAGTTAAATGTTGCATCAAGACCAGACACAAGCCAGGCGCAATGGCTCAGGCCTGTAATCCCAGCACTTTGGGAGGCTGAGGTGAGGGGATCACCTGAGGTCGGGAGTTTGAGACCAGCCTGACCAACATGGAGAAACCCCATCGCTACTAAAAATACAAAATTAGCCAGGCTTGGTGGCACATGCCTGTAATCCCAGCTACTCAGGAGGCTGAGGCAGCAGAATCACTTGAACCCAGGAGGTGGAGGTTGTGGTAAGCCGATATCTTGCCATTGCACTCCAGCCTGGGCAACAAGACTGAAACTCCGCCTGAAAAAAAAAAAAAAACAGAGTCTAGGTTCCATCCAACATCCTAGGACCCTATTCTTCCTGTTTGCAAAAAGGACTCTAGCCTTTTTGGAGCTAATGGGTATTTTGTTTTTCTAAGTTGAATGGAAACTTTGTCAACTAAGAGTCTTACATTTCTTTTCCCCCAGTGAGTTTACCAAATATTTGATGATTGTGTCTGGCACAACATGAGGCAGCCGTGAATTGACTAGGGTTTCTCTTTGCCTTTCTTCTTGCTCTTGCATGCCACTGTCTCATGAAAAGGAGAAAAACAGTCCATAAAGTTGATGACATAAATTTGAATATCAAATATAGATGAGCCCTCCATTTCAAGCAATAAGGAAGTTTTTAGATCTGATATTTTCAACACTAACTTTTTCTGTAGTTTCCTAGTAAGATACGTAAATCTCTTCTCCACCCATCCATTCCCAATTACTTCATTTAAATGTTAATATACTAGAAATATTTTACTTTATTGGCTGCTGAACAATGCTGATTTCCAAATCTAGCAAGCAATTAATTCACTCAAGCATTTCCTGGGAAGTGATCATAAAAATCATTAGGGATCCTCTTAAAGGGATTCCTCCACTTCCATTCAACCCATTCCTTACATCATATTTGGACCTCTCTAAAACACCTTCCACACATAAAATTCAGATTTTTAGCAATATTCAGATGAACATTTCAAGTTAGCTAATGGTGGTGCAAATTTTCAAACAACAGTTCTGTTTCTTTATAATTGTGCAATCATTTAAAGATTGTATTACATTTCCTTTCATACAGTATGGGAAATGAGAAAATAAAAATACACACACAACTCTAGTATTATTAGTGCAATTGAGGGGGAAAACGGCAATCTCTAGGTATACTGAAAATAACGTATCTTTAGCCTCAGTCAGACTCTTTAGCCTTACCGGGGACCTCCTGTGTTTATAATTGTGAAGGAAAAGAAGGAAATTAAAGAATATGTTCAAAAGATTGCAGATATGTTATCAAATTTTTTCTGAAAGTTAATATTTTATAACATTGTTTCAACTATCTAGAAAAAGAAACCTCTTTAGAATATGTAAGTCTTTCTCAGACGCCACTCAGGTTCCAGTAAATCATCTATTAATTCTCTTTGGCTTTTTGTTCTTGAATAAAGGAATTTCCTTCCGCACCAGCTCTGTAGGCTTTCTTCTCTTTCTGAAATATTGGTTCTTTCCCCATTTTGTTCAGAAGCCAGATGATTAGCTTCAGGCTCATGACTGATTTCCCATTGTTCCATTCACTTTAACCTCTCTCATTGTGCCAACAATCTGGACCCCAGAGGGATTTGTCACAGTTCTCCAATTCTCTTTCTCCCTTGGCAGCAATTTTTTATTTGATTTTTCTTTTCTTTACTTTCATAAAAAGAAAAAAGTCTCACTTTAACACTTTCTTTTAAATTATACTTTGGGTATGAGAGGAGGAAAGGGCCTTAATTTCTTGAAAGTCATGCAACGTTGACAGTGAACACTGGTGCTCATTTCTTTTTGTTATGTCCCAGAGAAGTGAAAATGATATTCTTAGAAATGGAGTTGCCCTTCAATATATTTGAATCTATTCATCATAATGACATCCTTTAGTCTGATTCCATCACAGAATAATCTGTCTTTTAAATTAACTACAAAGGAAGAACAATCAACAATTAAAGGAAGGCAAAACTGATACTTTGATCTCAAAGAAATATTAATAGTATGGCTTTCAACTAACAAAGTACATTCAATGCTAAGACAAACAGCCATTGAAATGATTTTGAATAGAGAAATGTATTGTTATTATCAGAAGTAGCAACAATAAAAATCACAACAGCTACCACTTAAGACCTTTCCATCATCCGGATGTTTACACTGGAGATATTTAGTCTTCAAGACACTCTGGAGGCATATAGTTCTTATCCTCCATATATATATATATATATGTATCCTCCACGTATGAATATATATATACATATATACATATAGTTCTTATCCATACGTGGAGGATACATATATATATATGGAGGATAAGAACTACATATATAGTTATATATATATATATATATATACCTCAGATATATATATATATATATACCTCAGTTATATATATATATACCTCAGGAAACCGCCTCAGAGAGGTTGCTTAATGCTCAGTATGACATAGCAGAGCCCAAATTCAAATTCATGTATAACTGGAAGGCCAGGATACAAGACACAAGTCAGACAAATGAATTTTGAATGGGATTCTGTATCATTTGGAATCCATAAGTTTTCACCAAAAATAAGAAACAAAATCAAATATCTCACTTCACTGAAATCACATCAGTACTTCTGGTGCAGTTTCTGAGCCTGTATTTTGTAAGACAAGAGAAGTGGAAATATTTACAAATAACACCCATTTTTGTGAATTGCAAGTACAATTATACACAGAAACTAGTTCAGTTAAGGCAACAAAACTCAAAGATACTATAAGAAACATCTGATCAATAGTTATCATTATTAAGAACTTCATTTATTAGGGTTCAAGTTTACTTATAAACTTTATAACTTTATTTTTTATTAATTATTTATTACATTTGCCATTAAAATTAATGGCAAAACCCGCAATTACCTTTGCACCAACCTAATACTTTTACATGTGAAAATATTAATATATATTTATTTCATAATTCAATCCATATAAACAATTTATGTTCTATTTAACTCATTCACATATATTATCTTACTATTTGAAAATTTTTTTAATATTTATGTTACAAAAGATATCAAGGGCAGGCTAAACTTAAAGTAGAAATTTGAAAGTTATTAGTCATGCAAAATTCTAATTCTGATTTTCCTTACTTAAATTGGCAGTAAGATGAAACGAATATGAGAGTATTGTTTTGGAAGAAATCCCAATGACTACAGGATAGCTTTTATCTATAATTCATTTTTTTTACATCATAGAACACAAAGGGTGGGTGGGCATTCACATTATTGCAAACCAATTCTGAAATATAAAATATTCTTCTTAATTTGAACCATGATTTTTAAGTTCCTTCTGCACTGTTTCCAAATATTAAGCAAGAGACTCCATCTCTGGAATAAGAGCTGCATCCCTACACATCAAGGATAAACACAATGGAATACTATGCAGCCATAAAAAAGAATGAGTTCATGTCCTTTGCAGGGACATGGATGAAGCTAGAAACCATCATTCTGAGCAAACTACCAAAAAAAAAAAAAAAAACAGAAAACCCAACACCACATGTTCTCACTCACAAGTGGGACTTGAACAATGAGAATATACGGGCACATGGAGGGAACATCACACACTGGGGCCTGTTGGTGGATGGGGGGGAAGAGAAGGGAGAGCATTAGGAGAAATATCTAAAGTAGATTATGGGTTGATAGATGCAGCAAACCACCATGGCATATGTATACCTGTGTAACAAACCTGCATTCTGCACATGTTATCCCAGAACTTAAGTATAATAAATAAATAAATAAGAAATTAACCTCTTCATTTAAAAAATAATAATTTAAAAAATTTTTTCTTCTTTTCCCTGAAGATTTCCAAGTTAACATAGTAGTGCCACTATTCCATCTCCTTTCTTACTTACATGCCCATAACATCAGTCCTTTTTCAATAACATGAAAATAAATTTGTGTCTTAAATCTCTTGATTTGGAGAATGATAAAAACAGCTAAATGTTGAGAAACAGAGGACCTAGAAGTAAAACAGAGTCTCTTTTACTTGCCAAAACATGATTTCCTGTTCCACAAGCAAATGAGGAGTCTTTAAAAGGTTTTACTGATGTCCTGGGAACCTCTGAGCTTAACAATATAACATTTAGATAAGACAAGTTGTAAATAGATGAGGTACCCATGGACTATCTTTCTCTAGAAATTCTCAGGGTTTTAAAATCTAACAGATAATGTGCTTTGAGCTTTCATCTTATTCTCCATTCTTGTGAAATGCAATGACCCTGAACATTGAAGATCTCTCCTTCACCCAGGATTACAAAGAGGTCTGGAAACACTTGCCAAGTATCGCAGCAGATCAGTGACTTGGACACATAAACAGATCTGATGCACCAAATCCACACTGTACATTCAGACTTGTAATCCAAGCCCCTGAGACACATGAGAACGTAAAAGGAGTAAAGTATCAAAAGAGGCCAATGAAACAAAGATGGCACCAGAGATTGTAAGAATTTTATTACACTAAGAATGAGTTGACAATTCTCCATCTTAAAAAAAATCCCTGCACATTAATACTATATGAATCAATCACATTAGCCTACAAAACAACATTAAAAGAGAGAACTTTTTTTCCCTATATTCATTGGCTACAAATAGCACATTTAATCTGCTGAAAGGGATGTATCTCTACAGAGAAAAAAAAAATCCTTCAAGCATATCATTCTGTTAAACAGTGTCATGCAGAAACTAATCTCAGGATTTTCATAATTTTTTTAATGTAAGAGAATTCTTAGGAGAGGTATTTTACAAACTAGTGACCTAAAAATAAGCCACTGGCATAGGGAGCTATATACAAAAGCACTTCAGGAAGGAAACTAAGTGTGCATTGCAGTCGCTGTAATGATATAACTATGCGAAGGACATAGTTGCCAGAGACCTAAAAATACTACAGGACTTAGCACTGGACCAAAAAACAAATGAATATTTTCAGAGCATCTACTATGTTCTAGGTGCTATAGTTGCATTACATATTTGATCTATTTTTATCTTGAAAAGCTGTGATATAGGGAGTAGCAGCAGCATCTCTAATGTATAAATAAATGAAAGGCCCAGGATGCAGGAAAGAAAAGGCAAGTCACATCTAAGTGCCAAGATTGTTCAAAAGATTTAGAAAGAACATGTACAATGTTTCTTTATAAATATAAACCACATACAGAAATGCAAATATAGTACTTTAAGATTTTGGAGTTAACTTCTGGTTCAATAATGCCGTACAAAGCATACATATTCCTCTTCTCCCTCCCAAAATCCCTTTGAAATAACAGTGAAGGGAGACAAAAAAGAATAAATTCATGGTACTCTGAAGTCAAGAGGATGCCTTCTACAGATGCAATATTCAGATATTTTCACAAACTTCTGATAGATAAAGAATTATATTTATACAGGCCACCTTACAAAACTAAAACAGTTCAGCTTACATATATGAGAAAGCTGTAATAGAGAATGTCATTCATTGTTGGAACAGATGCACATTCACGGGGGCTGTAGCATTCATCTCCAGCTGGAGCCCCAAGAACTTTTAAGGAAAAAACAGCAAAACATTTATTTGGGAAGGACAATTAGTGTGAGTGTTTGGCCGAAGACAGACCAAGCCTGCAAGACCTCCAAAATACTTCAATGGACCTAGAAAGTAAAACAAGAATGACTTTCTCCAAGAAGTAAAATTCCCTAGAGGTCACTATTATAGGTGGCTTTTGTCCTCCCTCAAATTCGTATGTTAAGTTTCTAACTCCCTAAACCTCATAATGTTCCTGTAGTATTTGCAGATGAGTTCTCTAAAGAGGTAAGTTAAAATGAAGCCATTTGTGTGGGACCTAATCCAATATAGTTGGCCTCTTTACAAGAAGAGATTAGGGGGCAGACAGGCACACAGGGAAAACCATGTGAAGAAAAAGGAAAAAGATGGCCATCTATAAGCAAAGGAGAGGGACCTCAGAAGAAAGCAAACCTCACAATACCTTGATCATGGACTTCCAGGCTCCAGAACTATAAGAAAATTATTTTTTGTTGTTTAAGCCACCCAGTTTGTGGTATTTTGCAATGGCAGTCCCGGCAAACTAATACAATCTCATATCACCCAAAATAAAACCTTACTTGAAAAATTGTAGGAGTTCCAGGATAGTCTACCAATCTCCATTGATGGATCCTAAAGGGAAGTCTATAGTCAATCATGCCATTCAAGACAGATCTTCTGCAAATATCCTATACCAGCTATTTTTCTGAATCAATATACTTCTCATTTTAAAGATATAATAGTTCAACAACAACTCAACAGACATCTAAGAAAAACAGGATGAAATAGAAAAAAGTGACCCTGGACAGATTAAAAGTATACATCGCAGAAAGGCAATCTCAAAAATAAAAATTCTAATGAGGACTTTTGGAGTGCTTCAAGCTACTATGAAATGAAAAGCCAGTCTCAGAACAGAGAACTATTTCATTTGAAATTTAGAAAATCCATTCTGAGGCTGAGTGTGGTGGCTCACGCCCCGAATCCCAGCACTGTGGGAGTCCAAGATGGGCAGATTGCTTGAGCTCAGGCGTTCAAGACCAGCTTGGGCAACATGATGAAACCCCATCTCTACAAAAAATACAAAAATTAGCCTGATGTGGTGGTGCATGCCTGTAGTCCCAGCTACTTGGGAGGCTGAGGTGAAATAATAGCTTGAGGTTGGGAGGCAGAGGTTACAGTGAGCCAAGATTGTGCCACTGCACTCCAGTCCAGGTGACAGAGTGAGACTCTGTCTTATAAAAAATAATCATCATCATTTCTGAAGACAACAGCCTGCTTTTAAAACCTGCAAAATCTTATTTTTGAACATGGACAGTTAAATATTGTCTTATTCTTTTTGCATTTTTGTTATTCTTCCCAAATCAAACTCAGATCGATGGATGCTCAGGGACAACTGTGGTCACCATGTATTTAAAATAAAATTTAAAAAAAAAGCTTTTTCTAAATAACTCATTTACTTATAAATGTTTTTAAACATTAATCATATTTCACAGTAGTGATTCATTCACTATGGTCCTTGCATGCCAACTAGGGCTTCCCTGCATCTAAGATGTAAATAAATGCCACTGGTACTTTTGTGAATGACTTGTAGAATTTCTAGTACCTTCCCTACGAGTGTTATAAAGTCTCAAGACTTTGTTGGGTTGTCTCTGACTAACTTCCTGCTTCTTCTGAACTCTTGTTCTCTTCTCTGCTTTCTGTGATTCCTGTGAGCCTTGTTCACTGGTGTCAACCCAAACACAGAACATGGCCCCATCTCCTGGATTTTTTCCAGCTACTCTCAACAAACTTGCATGTCAGCTGTCAGTGACTGACTTCAATAGAGATTTGGAGTAAGCATAAGGGAGACAGCATCAACACTGTAGAAAGGTTAAAATTAAATATTAGACATTTGTTTTCTTTAAAAAAAATACTTTTTACAACTCAGATTCAATTTTCCACTCTTTTGCTCAAACATTTTACTCTCTTTCTCTGTTCAAGCTGCAGCACAACTTTAAAAATTTTGCTTCCATTTTATTACAAAGTCCAGCACTTACCTCCAATTTCATCAACTGATGTATAGATTTTTAAAATGTGATATATTCATGCAACAGACTATTATTGGGCAATAAAAAGGAATGAAGGGCTGGGCACAGTGGCTCTCACCTGTAATCACAACACTTTGGGAGGTTGAGGCGGGCCAGATCACCTGAGGTCAGGAGTTCAAGACCAGCCTGCCCAACATGGCAAAACCCCATCTCTACTAAAAATACAAAAAAAAAAAAATTAGCCGAGCATGCTGGCAGGTGCCTGTAATCCCAGCTATTCTACTGGGAAGGCTGAAGCAGGAGAATCGCTTGAAGCAGATGTTTCAGTGAGCCAAGATCACGTGACTGCACTCCAACCTGGACAAAAAGAGTGAGACCCCATCTGAAAAAAAAAATGAAGTACTGATATATGCTACAACATGCATAAACCTTGAAAACATTATGTGAAGTAAAATAAGCCAGTCCCAAAAGACCACATATTCTATGATTCCATTTCTATAAAAAGTCAAAAATAGGGAAATCTATAGAGACAGAAAGTAGATTAATGGTTGCCTAGGGCTGGGAAAATTGAAGGGAAATGGGAAGTGACTGCTCTGTGGACATTGAATTTTGCTTATAAAATGATGAAACATTCTAAAACTGATTGTGCTAATGGTTGTTTGACTCTATAAAAATATTAAAACTGACTGAATTGTACACTATAAGTGGGTAAAATTTATGGCTTGTAAATTAATCTGAATAAAGTGGTTATAAAACGAACAAACAAAATGTACTCGCACCTAGCACTCCCTGCTGACAATTGCAATCAATATTTTGTGGCCAGAGGGTGTGCAGTAGGTGAGCAACAACCTTTAAAGGAAGGTGTCTTAAAAGAGTTTTTTCCTCTCCCAGAGTATGATATGCAATGATGGCTTCCGCATTGATTGATATCTGTGATTTAGTAACATCACCAACCTTCTTTTGGCATACTGATTACAGTTCATTGCCACCTGTTCTCCACTTGTCTCTTGCTGTGATTCCTATTGTTCTGTTCATTCTATTATTAAATAAATCTGTTTCATTTCGTAAGGCTGTGTTTTGGCTCGTACTACACAATAATAAGCCCTTGGAAACCTGGCTCTTCACACTTATTTCTGATATTATTTTAATGGATTTTGGCACGCATAGACAAACTACAGGTAGTCCGTTTTCTAAAAGATTATTTTTTCTGAATTGATGAGAAGATATTAAAATCTTAGGTAAGGTTTTTGTAAAGATTAAATTTTCTTTTTGAGCTCTTCAAAACTGTAAAATGATGAGTTAAAAAAAAATAGTAAAGCCAAACTACCTCCTCACATGAGCAGTTATTTCAGGTGACCTAATATTTGAACTAATCAATTTTTTCTTAGTCATAAAAAGTATGAACAAATATATTTTCAAATTTATGTCCATCAGTGTAGGCTTATTGTTTTGGCTTATATGGGTCTAGGAGGACAAGGAGTAGATCCTGGTCTTTGTCCTAGATTAGTGTTGCCAGAAAAATAAAAATCTGAGTCCATGTGAACGTGCTCTCAGGACACCAAGGACAATACTAGATTGTAGAAAGGAAAAGAACTGCATCTGAAGCAAGGAATCTGCAAAGGACACACAAAGCCGATGATTGGGTCCCTGTGGCAGAGGCTTGAGAGATTCTCTAAGGTAATTAGACACAGGAAGTGAAATGTAGTGGGACAGAGCTTTCCAGGAGCTGCTGCAGCAGCCTATAAATAGAAAAGTGTTGTGAAGGATACGGGCATTCTGATTTTTTAAGCTTCACTTTTTTCTTGAGTACTTAAAATGTAGTAGATTCTATGCCCATGCATATTTCCCAAAATCGTGAGAATGGAAATGCAACTCCCAAATCTTCAAATCTGAAAAATTATTCAATCTCAAAACTCATATTCATACCATATATAATAACTTATACCTCTTTCCTCCCATGACTTTCACATATCAGCTGGAGCTGGGGGAGAGAAGACTAAAGCACCCTCCCAGGCACAATTTACCACAAGTTCCCAAATAAACTTTTCACCAACTGACTATGAGAAGGCATAGATGAGAGAAATAATGGCATGTCAGGTTCAACCGAGTCCACTCAATAAGTGTTTGTTGATTAAAATTAAGGATGACTAAATCCATGCCCAAACTGAGTCTTTAAAATTATTCCAAAATGCCACCATAAAATACAAACTTTAGAAGAATTAGTGAAAGACTTCTGAATGCTAACTGCAATGGAGATACTGCTACAAAACCAGTCATATTAACCCCTATAGCCCTTCAGAACAAAGAGCCCAACTGAAAGTAAGATACACTGTAATTATGTTGATCCTGACTTTTGCAAATTTCCACAGCACAGATTACTATCCACAAGGGCCACTTAAACCATTTACTGATTCAGTTACTGTGAGGCTTCCAGAGTGAATAGGCAACCTGTCATGGTAATTCCATGAACACTTTATGATAGTCCAAAAAAATTAAAATGGAGGAGTCTTTGAAGATGTCATAGAACATCTGTCTCTTTCCTGTTTTCTAAATAGAAATCTCATTATGTTAGTAATTATTCATAACATCTCTGGAAGAATTTATTTAGAAAAGAAAGTTTCAGTGTTCTCTTAGTAAATTAATAAAAATAGATTTATCAAATTAATACAAAATGCAAATTTCTTGAATAAAGTATTAATCCCTTTAATAGTATTTACCATTTATGCACAATTATTCTCACACAAAGTTCATTTGTGACATTGTTCCGTATTTGTAAAATATAAAAAATTTTGGCTGATAAGTTGTCATAGGGATGTCTTCAATAAAGCTGCTACTTTTTTAATAGGTACTGATATGGTTTGGCTCTGTGTTCCCACCCAAATCTCATCTTGAATTGTAATCATGTGTCAAGGGCAGGATCTGTAATCCCCACATGTCAAGGGAAGGAGGTGATTGGATCATGGAGGTGGTTTCTCCCATACTGTTCTCTTGTAGTGAGTGAGTCCTCATGAGATCTGATGTTTTTATAAGTGGTAATTCCTCTCTTTTCCATATTTTCTCCTGCTGTCTGGTGAAGAGGTACCTGCTTCCCCTTCATCTTCCACCATGATTGTAAGTTTCCTGAGTGCTCTCCGGCCATGCAAAACTGTGAGTCAATTAAACCTCTTTTGTTTATAAATTATCCAGTCCTGGGTAGTATCTTTATAACGGTGTGAGAATGGACTAATACAGGTATTTATTGATGAGAGGCATTTGAGCTATCACATATTCCAATAAATAATCATGCATTCTATAAGGGGGCAAGATAACAAGAAACAAATGGGAAAGCTTTTAAGCGGAGAAGGAAATAGAAATGTGTAATTGTGAGATGAATATTTCAAAATCAGGCCAATACTTAAGAATAATTCCAACCACAAATATAGTAAAATAATTTTTTAGTCACAAAAGAAAGCTCAAGTTCAAAGTTTGAAATGAATAAGGAAAGACAACTAAAACTATTGAAGGTGCCAATTTTTTAACTGTAGACAACGTAATTGACCTACAAGAGTTATTTGAGCAGTTTCTGAAATTTTTTTTAAAATCTAATTTTATTAGCTGCTGCTGCCAAGAAAGGCATCGAGTTAAAATGAAATGTCATACAAAGTGTCCATCAGCATAAAATCACCAAAGTGTTCTATGCTATTAACAACAAGCACCTTTATTATTTACAGAGAACTTAATTTCTGTGCCTTTGACTGAAAAGGGGTTGACTTAGTGAACAGTGTCCTCCATTTATTGCACACTTTCTCTAAAGCCCTGGACATTTCCAGCTGACAAATACAGACACAGTTTTCATTTTCAGAAACAACATTAGTTTGCTGCACCACTGGGTGAAATCCAAGCATTTAGTCAGGCTTGTTTCCCTTGCTGCCTGGCTTAGCACATGTAATGAGAATTATGTCTTTCACTTCCACGCCAACTTGAATATATTAGAAGCAAGAATAACAGAGTCAGCACTATATCAAGATAGACATGCCCACAGAAAATAATCTAATGTGTCCTTACCCAGATGGCATTCAACTTCTAAACACTATAACTAATGAAATACAAAAAGCTAATGACAAACTACAGTTTTACATTAGTCTCAGAAAATTTCATAAACTATTCAACCCATTTGCCCTCTTTTTTTAACCCATGTGTTCTTTTAAGCAGAATAACCTTAAGATTGCCCAATAATATGCTCAACCATTTTTTGCCATTTTGAAAATAAGTTATACAAGGAACATAGAAATAAGATTAGACTTTATTTGAAAGGTTAAAAAGGTGAAATATCACAGCATACAGAACATAATTCTCAAAAGAACAGTTGGGATCATGAAAAGTACATCCGGATACCTATAATTTTTTACTTAGTTTTATATATAAATTTTGGAGTATTTTTCGGTAAAGTGCTAGGATCTAGAGTATACTATTTTGCATATATTTTCTAATTTTAGTCTTATAGTCCTAAATGAAGTACATACTTCATTATCTTCATTTTAAGAATTTCAAAAACTGAGGCTTAGAGAAATTAAGTAACTCACATACATGGTCTAGAATCCCAATTTTCTGCAGAGTCATTTAATCACTAGGCTATATGACCTCCCCTAGGAAGTTTTGTCCCTTTACAAAAAATGACCACTTGCTTCTATCAATTTCATTCTATTATTTAATTTCATTTTATATTATTCTATTTCATTTGTTATAATTTTTCATTGTATTTGATTCCTGGTGCTTATACTCTCTAAAGATAAGATTTTTCTTATAGGAGTTAATATTGATGAATACAAATTTGCATCATTTCTTGCATTCTTTTTTTTCTTTTTCTTTTTCTTTCTTTTTTTGAGACGGAATATCGCTCTATTGCCCAGTCTGGAGTGCAGTGGCATAATCTTGGCTCACTGCAATCTCTCCCTCCTGAGTTCAAGCGATTCTCCCACCTCAGCCTCCCGAGTAGCTGGGACTACAGGCATGCGCCACCACGCCCGGCTAATTTTTGCATTTTTTTTCTTTTTTTTTTTTTTTTTTTTAGAATAAAAAGAATGAAAGAGAGAAAGGAAGAGGAAGAGATTTTAGAAAAAGAGAGAAAAAGAGAAAGAAAGAAACAGCAAAAGAAAGAAAAAATGAAAGAGAAAGAAAGAGGAAGAG
>CAUYQU010061619.1:0-27202 GCA_963574635.1 Cheracebus regulus
TTTATGGCTGTTGAATCCCTTAACCCTGGGTGGTGTGGGGTGCTTTTAGCCATTTTTTTGTCATTGCACTCCAGCCTGGGAAAAAAGAGTAAAAATCTTACAAAAAAAAAAAAAAAAAAAAAAAAAAAAAAAAAAATCCAGGGCTGCTGATGCTCACACCAACACCCTTCCCTGGGCCGTTGTTATTCCAGCAGAGTGTGGAACAACTGTAGTACTTGGAAGGGGATAAATGGGCTCATGCAAAATAAGGACAATGGCTTTCCACCCACCAGGCTGGCCACCTTCAACCATCCCCTGCAAACAATAAGATCAATTCATCTATCCCTGGTCAGGGCCCCAGCAGGCCCTTAAATGCCCAGGACGCTCCTGATTTCCATGGTGGGTGCCTAGGGGTAGAAATATCAAATACACGTGGTGAGAAATATCAGGAATTAATTCAGCACTGGCACTCTCATCTTCAGCAAGGGAAGCAGGACCTACTGGACTTCATCTCTCTCCCATCTCTGTGGGTCTTACCTGGGAGGAGTTTTCGGGCTGCCTCTTCAGCCATTCTCAGGAGAGGTCCAGAACAGGGCCACCCAGCCTCCACTTCCACCCCAGCCTTCTTGGAGAGCAGATGAGCAGACAGGAGTCCTCCTACCACTACAGATGGCACAGAAAG
The DNA here is from genome assembly GCA_963574635.1 of Cheracebus regulus. Lineage (NCBI taxonomy): Eukaryota > Metazoa > Chordata > Mammalia > Primates > Pitheciidae > Cheracebus > Cheracebus regulus. The sequence goes on from CAUYQU010061619.1 coordinate 662, forward strand.
CAAACGTCACAGTCCAAAGGGAAAGATCAACGGACCAAGGAGCTTTCCCCATGTGAGTTAAAACTAAACACTGTTGGGGGGGCACATGTTCTCAGGACCTCCTGAGGCTATTTCATGGGCAAATACAAAAAAAAAAAAAAAAACCTCACTCTATTGGGGTGGCTCACTGGGAAGGAGCTAGAGCCACTTAGTGAAAAAAGAGTCCCTTAATCCCACACATTTATACAGTGTTAAGTTTATGGGTTTTTTTTCTCTTGGTGCATCACAAGAACATTGGCTATTTTCTTTAAGGCCCTATTGTGTACCAAGCACTAAGTAAGTACTACTACCCCCTCGTCAGATGAAGATACTGAGGTTCCATGAGAAAAAGTGACTTGCCCCAGGCCTCCCATCTAGTAGGTGGTAGGGCTGGGTATCTTTGATTCCAAAGCCCATACTCATTCCATTTGTCACTCGGTCTGTCTCCCAATCACCTGTCATACATGGGGGAAAGGGGCAATGGTGGTTATTACCTGTATTTTGTTCATTTATCTATTTCAACTTATTATGCAATATTTAGAACTTTTAAAAAGACATGAAGGTTCTGTACTTGGAAATACAGCTAAATAGATATCCTGAGTGGCCCTCTCACTGAAAACAACTGGTGACCCTAAGCTTGAAAATTCCCCTCCTTCCTGCAGAGGGGGAATAGGAGACAAAGGCCAGACCTGCCCCAAGTGCAAGTCTGATGAAAGGTCCCTATGTAGGCTGGGCATGGTGGCTCACATCTGTAATCCCAGCACTTTGGGAGGCTGGGGTGGGTGGATCACTTGAGTCCAGGAGTTCAAAACCAGCCTCGTCAACATGGCAAAACCCTGTCTCTAAAAAAATACAAAAGCTTAGCTGGGTGTGGTGGTGCACACCTGTAATCCCAGCTACCTGGGAGGCTGAGGCAGGAGAATCACTTGAACCTGGGAGGGAGAGGTTGCCGTGAGCTGAGATCACACAACTGCACTCCAGCCTGGGCAATAAAAAGAAAAGAAACCAAAAGAAAAGAAAAGAAAAGAAAAATAAAGAAAAGAAGAAATAAAAGGAAAGGAGGGAGGGAAGGAGAGGGAGGGAAGGAGGGAAGGAGAGGGAGGGAGGGAGGGAAGGAGGGAAGGAAGGAAGGAAAGAAGGAATGAAGGAAATGAAATCAAATCTACATTTATGTACATTATGGTAAAACTACAGAACAACAAAGGGAAAAAAGATCTCGAATGCAGCCAGAATCTGTATAAATAATAATTAAAGCTGGGTGAAGGGCACATTTAGTTCATTATACCATTTTCTCTACTTTTATGTCTGTTTGAAGTTTTCCATAATGAAAAGTTTTTAAAAGGAGGAGACAGCCAAAGTGAAAACCAAAACAAGGTATCTACAAAGAAATAACAATTGACAGATTACTTCTTAACGATAATGAAATCAGAACAAAATGGAAAAATTTTTCAACATAGTAAGAAAGTAATCATCAATCTAGAACCATATACCCAGCAAAAATATCACCCAAAGATCAAACAAAGGCGGTGGAATAAAGACATTTTCATATAAACAAAACCTGGGAATGTTTGCCAAACACACATCTGCATTACAGGACATTCTAATGGAAATATTTTAGAGAGAAGGTCTGAGTCATGAAAAGAAAATATAGTCAAAAAAGTGGTAAATAGACTGAGCACAGTGGCTTACGTCTATAATTCCAGCACTTTGGGAAGCCAAGGAAGGTGGATCACTCAAGGTCAGGAGTTTGAGACCAGCCTGGTCAACATGGTGAAACCCCATCTCTACTAAAAATACAAAAATTAGCCTAGTGTGGTGGTACACACCTGTAATCCCAGCTACTCAGGAGCCTGAGGCAGAAGAATCACTTGAACCTAGGAGGTGGAGGTTGCAGTAAGCCGAGACAGTGCCACTGCACTCCAGACTGGGTGACAGAGTGAGACTCGGTTTCAAAACAAACAAACAAACAAATGAACAAAGTGGTAAATATATGGGTAAATGCAAAACTTCAACAGTACAGAACAATAAGTATAATGTACAGAGGGTTTAAAACAAATAACTAAAATATAGAATTATAGCATATAGGTCAGGATGTTCTCTAAGAGCCAGGTTTTGTTTTATTCAGAAGGAGAACAAAGATTTTCATTAAATTTAGACTTTGATAAGTTATATTTGTTAAATTTGCTTGGAAAACTATGTAAAAAGCTAGATATTGTTCATAACTTCCATAGTAGTAAGAGGAAAATGGAATGGTGGGGAAAACAGTCTAAAGAAGGCATGAAAAAAAGACAGAAAAAAGGAACATAAAGATGGCAAAAGGCTGGGTGTGGTGGCTCACGCCTATAATCCCAGCACTTTGGGAGGCCAAGGTGGGCGGATCACCTGACGTCAGGAGTTGGAGACTAGTCTGGCCAACATGGAAAAACCTCACCTCTGCTAAGAATATAAAAATTAGCCAGGCTTGGTGGCAAGCACCTATAATCCCAGCTACATAGGAGGCTGAGGCAGGAGGATCACTTGAATCCAGGAGGCAGAGGCTGCAGTAAACAACCTCTCTGCAGGTGCAGTGACATTGTGCCACTACACTCCAGCCTGGGTGACAGAGTGAGACTCCATCTCAAAAAAAAAAAAAAGCACAGAGAGCACAAATTGTAGAAATGAGTGAAAATATATCGGTAATTACAGTAAATGTCAATGGATTAAATGTTTCAGTTAAAGACTGTCAGAACAGATAAACAAAATATAATACACTATTTACAAAAGATGTATCTGATCATAAAACTACAGACAGACAGAAAGGACAGAAAAAGATACATGGGAAAATGTCAACCAAAAGAAAGCTGGTATCAATTATATTCATATCAGAAATGAAGGTATAAGAATGACCTTCATTCACAGATGACAAACTGAGCTCAGAAGTTGGGAAACACAGCAAGAAGCACAGTCTCAAACTCATGCCGGGTTCCTAAACCAGGATTTTAGACCATACTGTCCCTCTGTTCTCTTCTCTTTTTTAAACTTTTATGGATCATATATCTGGAATATAAGTTTCATTGCAGAAAACATACAATATAATGGGGAAAATATAATGGGGAAAAATGAACCCTGTCATCCAGAGGTGATAGCTGTGAAGCCAGTGGTCTAGAGGTTCAGTGCAAATAAGCGCTGTGGTAGCTTCACAAGAATCACTGGAAGTCTGCTAAAAATACCAATTCTAGGACCCAACCCAGAGATTCCAATTCATTCGGTTTAGGGTGGAGCCCTCAACATCTGAATTTTTTAAAAGGTCGCAAGTGGTTCCTATGGGCAGCCAAGTTTAGAATATTAATGCCCTAGACTTGCACTGTCCAATACAATAATCACTAACCATGTGTGACTATTTAAATTTAAAATCATTAAAATTAAATGAAATTTAAAATTCGGTTCCATAGTTGTAATAGATACATTTTAAAGGCTCAATAGCTCATGTGGTTAGTGGGTACCATATTGGACAAAACACAGATATAAAACATTTCCAGCCAGGCATGGTGGCTCACGAGGCCAAGAGCTCGAGGCCAGCCTGGCCAACATGGTGAAACCCCGTCTCCACTAAAAATACAAAAATTAGCCGGGCATGGTGGCACATGCCTGTAATCCCAGCTACTTGGGAGGCTGAGGCAGGAGAATCGCTTGAACCTGGGAGGTGGAGATTGTAGTGAGCCAAGACCAGGCCATTGCACTCTAGCCTGGGCAACAGAAAGAGACCCCATCTTGGAAAAAAAAAAAATTCCATCATTGCAGAAAATTTGATTGGACAGACACTAAGTTCCAATAAGGCAGGGATCACATCTTTCTTGTTCATAGCTATGTGCCTAGTATCAAATATACATTAAAGAGGTGAATAATCTGGTGTATTTCTTCCCAGTCTTTTAGTCTCCTGTTCACTTTCATATCTGAAACTGATGCAGGAATCCTGAGACTTCCCCACTTCACCCTCCAGGAGGGAAGAAGAGCTCTGTTGATCAGAGGTTTCGGCCAAGGGTCCTGGCATGGTCAGTCCTTAAAATCCTATTTACCACTTCTTGGATTACAGAAGCAACTTCATACTCTCTCTCTTTTTTTTTTTAAGTCCCTAGAGAGCAGCCCTCACCTCGAATGTTGGTTTCAAACACAGAAGCGTTCACATCAATATCAAAGTCCACGTTGTCCTGGAGCACTTCAATCACTCTTTGGAATTCTGAGACATTCCCCAAAATCTGGAAATAAAAAAGAGACCTGACAATGAGGCTCTCTTGCTTGTGTGGAGGCAGATTCAGAGTCTGGGATCCTATGTTGATGTGGCCCTCACTAATTCCACTTAAGACCTCCAGCTTCTGTCCTAGGATTGGTGACAGCAGAAGAAAACACTGAGAGCTAGAAATCATCCAGAGACTCGATATCAAGAGACTGGTTAAGTAAATTCCTAGGTCCCAATTAAGAGTCCCGATGTAGTCATTTAAATGGACACCATATAAAGATGCAAACTATACAAAGAAGTCTTAGTTCGACATTTGCAGTAGGTATCAGTTGTTTTTAACCCTGTCTTGTCATGTTCAGCCTTGTGGAAAACATGACAGGTTGGTTGGCCCAAGACTAATTCATTCCTACCCTCTTTATTTCATGGCCTCTTACCAGAGGTTGGAAATCCAGATGCATTCTCAGCCTCCTTTTCTGCCAGAGTTGATTGTGTTACCCAGCCAATTTTTGACCCTTGAGAAGTCTACCAGGGGCACTTCTGGGAAGGCCTGTTTTCTTAATACCAAGGAACAAATACAGCTAACATGGCTTTTAGTCTCTGTCTTTCTGCCTTGAACTCAGACTCAATATCTGAAGCTATGGCAGCTATGTGAGACCATGAAGTACTAAGCATGAGAATAAAAGCCAAAACACTAAGGATACTAGAATGGAAAGCTACGAAGAGCCTGTTCTCTGATGACACAGTTGAGTAGCTGACCCAATGATAGAAATTACCTCTAGAATTTCTTTTACTTGAGAAAATAAACCCTCTTTATTTAAACTATTAGCCAAATGCAATCTCAATCTCTCTTTTTTTGATAATAACATCCCAATTTACCCTCCAGGAATCACTCTTCCCCAGTAGTCACTCCCGTGGTTTGGGAGAGGCTGATCCCATCCCTTAGCTGTAAAGTGGGTACTTGACCTGGACCAGACTAGGTCTTATTTTTTTTTTTTGAGACAGGGTCTTGCTCTGTTGACCAGGCTGGAGTGCAGTGGTGTGATCACAACTTACCACAGCCTCAAACTCCGGGGATCAAGCAGTGTTGGCCTTCTAAAATGCTGGGATTACAGGCATAAGCCACCACACCTGGCCCTTTTTGCCTTTCTAAGCATCAGGGTTTTTAAACTTTTTTTTATTTTTTATTTTTTGAGACAGGGTTTTACTGTCACCCAGACTGGAGTGCAGTGGTGCAATCTAGGCTCATGGCAATCTCTGCCTCCCTGGCTGAAGCAATCCTCCCACCTCAGCCTCCCAAATAGATGAGTGCTACCATGCCTAATTTTTTGTATTTTTGATAAAGATGGGGTTTCACCATATTGCCCAGGCTGGTCTTGAACTCCTGTACTCAAGTGATCCACCTGCCTAGGCCTCCCAAAGTGCTGAGATTACAGGCATGAGCCACTGTGTCCAGCCGTAAGCATCAGATTTCTTAGCCATAAGAAGGAGTAAAGATACTTACCTCAAGAAGTTGTTGGAAGAATTAAGATAATACACGTCTGTACTAAGCTCTACACAAACACACTAACTAGTCACTGATATCACTTTATTATTTTATTTTAATTTTTTTTGAGATGGAGTTTTACTCTTGTTGCCCAGGCTGGATGGAGTGCAGTGGTGCGATCTTGGTTCACTGCAACCTCCACCTCCCGGGTTCAAGCAATTCTCCTACCTCAGCCTCCCCAGTAGCTGGGATAACAGACATGTGCCACTATTCCCAGCTAATTTTTTATACTTTAATAGAGACAGGGTTTCACCATATTGGCCAGGCTGGTCTCAAACTCCTGACCTCAGGTGATCCATCTCCCTCGGCCTTCCAAAGTGCTGGGATTACAGGTATGAGCCACCATCCTCAGCCTGATATCATTTTATTATCACTGAACATGGCCCCTAGAATGTAAGCCTCTGAAAACAGGAGAATGTCAAAGTCTGTATCCCCCACAGAACTATACAAGCCTATCACAATTCTCTGTACATAATAGGTCCTCTATAAATGTTTGCTAAATAAATGAACCTGCGTAAGTTGCAGTTCTTTTTTTTTGGAGACAGAGTCTTGCTCTGCAGTTCATTTTTCTCTATCTAGCTAGGCAACCACAGCCTGATGGTTCAGAATCATGAGATGCAAATAAAAGGCCTAGGAGAGGAATTCATTTTTTACCCACAGTCAAGCTGCCAAAAGAGGAAGAATGTTGGTTATGTAATGGTAGAAAGGAAAAGAAACAGACGAGATACTTACCAGCAAGGTGTCCAGTGCATCAATTAGAGTCAGAGAAAAACTGCAAAAGGACAGAAATCCCAGCTGCTTAGTAAAAAAAAATCAAATACCAGATATTATGGCTGCCCTAGATCTGATCCCCTTAAAACTAAATGAGGCAAAGAAATGCCTCTGCCTGTCCCACTTACAAAGAAGCCATAGTGAAAATCACACTCTGACCCACTTAATGCACCTGGGAGGGTGGGCTGATGTAGCTCAACTGTAATTAAATACATCACCTATATTCTGGCATTCTTTTCTACCATTAGGAGGCAGTGTAAGATTGTAGCTTAAAGCACAGGCTTTTCACTAATTTTCACATCTAGGAATTTACCCCACAGTGAACAGCTGTTTGAGTGTTCATGGCAGTATTGTTTAGAACAGCAAGAGGCAGAAAAGAACCCGACTGTCCACCCATTAATGGGTGATTAAACTGTTATAAACCATGCAAAATTATGAAGTTATCAAAAAGATTGTTATCACGACTTCTATGTGCTGATGGAAAGATATTCAAAATGTTTTTAATGAAAAAGACAAAGTGGTTTAGTATATTTCCATCTACGTTTCAAAAAGAGACATACTGATAGAAAGCAGATCAGCAATTGTTAGGGTCAGTGGTGCAGGGATGAACTATAAAGGGCCACAGGGAACTTTTTAAGGTAACAAGTGTTCCCTATCTTGACTGTAATGGTGGTTACTATGCACTTAAAATGAGGGTAGGCCGGGCGCAGTGGCTCCCGCCTGTAATCCCCAGCACTCTGGGAGGCCAAGGCAGGTGGATCACCTGAGGTCAGGAGTTCAGGACCAGCATGGCCAACATGGCAAAACCCGGTCTCTACAAATAATTAGTCGGGTATGGTAGCAGTCGCCTGTAATACCAGCTACTTGGGAGGCTGAGGCAGGAGAATCGCTTGAACCTGGGAGGCAGAGGTTGCAGTGAGCCAAGATCACACCATTGCACTCCAGCCTAGGTAACAAGAGCAAAATTCCGGCTCAAAAAATAAAAAGAAAAAAGGGGTACTTTATTATGTGTAAATTATGCCTTTAAGAAGGCATAATTTCATTTTAAAAAGATACACATACATACATTTATATGTATAATGGTATAAACCAAGAATATTTCTGGAGAGACACAAAGGAAAGTTAACAGTTGGAATTCTAAGGTATGGGAGATATTTACTGTATATAATTTTTTACCACTTGAATTTGCCATTTGTATTTGCATTGTTTCAACTTAAATAAAAACGAGCGCAAGTTTCAAGTTTACTTAACTTCTCCCGTTCTTAGCACACTCGTGTGTAAAACCGGGATAATGGCACCTAACTCCTAGGGGTACCAAGGTAATTAAAGGAGATGACACAGTAAAATGTTTAGCATAGTGTTCAATCAATGACAGCTTCAGCTAAAGTAATTATTCTTCACTCAGCAAGGAACAAGACAGTGAATTCGAGCTCTCATAGATTTTTAGTCTAGTGGAAAGGAAAAAGACAAACCAGTCGATAAGTGAAAATGATAGTATCAGAGAGTGAGAAGTGCTACAAAGAAAATAAAACAGGTAACTTGTGAGAGTGACTTAAAAGGGGGTCGTGGGTGGTTAGGGAAGTGGATGCTGAGGAGGTGACTACTGAGCTGAGATCTGAATGACAAGCAGCAGCCGGTGATGAGAGGATAACTGGGAGAGTGTATTTCAGACACAGGGAACATCAACTACAAAGACTTAAGTTTTGGGAGTGTCACAGTCCTTCCTGGACCTGACTGCACACCTACATAATGAAAGGACTGGGTTTTTTAATTCTTGGTGCCCTTCCACGATATCTTATTACTCCAGAAATTCCCCACAGCTGATGCCTGTTACTGGGCGGTGCCCAGCGATCCAGCCCACCCCGCTAATCCAGGACTTTTTTTCACTGCGAGAGGCTAAGTGAATTCTGGAGGTGATAGCAAGAACTGGGGGGAGCGCGGACCCAGCTCAGCTGGGAGCTTTCCGGTGCCGGTGAGGAGACCATGAAGCCACCAGCCCCAGCTGACCCGCCCGCCTAGGCCCAGAGAGTCAGACCCTGGCCGACCCTTGCCCCTCCGCTTGCGCTACCTGCCCCAGGTGTCGTGCCCGTCACAGGTGAGAGGTCGAAGCTCATCGAACGGAAAGGCATTCTCCAGGTAGCTGTCGTAAGCGTGGTAGAACATGGCCTTGACTCGCTCCCTGGGCGAGGGACGAGAAATCAGGCATGGGGCCAGTACACAAAAACAAACGGGGAAAGAATAAGATACAGGGCGGAAAGTGGGAATCACTGGCTGATTTATGCCGGGGACCTAGCGGCGGGGTCCGATCAAGTCCGGGTAGGGGTCTTGGGATGGACAGAAAGAGAAGGGACCCGGTCCGCGCTTCCCATTCCCCAACTACGGAAGGGCGGGAACCTGGCCTCCTTCACCTGTAGTGGGCGGGATCTGGCGCGGTGCCGTCGGGACCTGGCGCACCATGGTGCAGAGGCAGCAGCGCGCACAGGAGGCCGAGCGGGATGAGCAGCCGGAAAGGCATAGAGCTCGTGTCCTCTCAGCGCCGCCGCAGCAGCCGCAGCCACTGCCACCAGCTCATCCTGGGAGCTGCTGCGGGTTCTTCCGGGGATCCGCTCCACAGCGCCTGCGTGCTGAGAAATCAGCGTCTCACTTCCGGACTACAAGCCCCGGAATGCAATGGGCAGCGAAATCCGGCCGAAGAGTATCTTGGGATATGCGGTTTAGGAAAACACTGATCAACGTGTCCTAAAGATAGTGGCTGTTGTTACTACTGTTATTAATTAATGTTTTAATAATAACAGCTAGCATGTATTGAGCACTTATTGTGTACCAGTACTGTACGGAGCATTTTAAGTGCATTATCTCATTTATTTTTTATTTCAGCAACCTTATTAAGCTTGAAGCAGGGTAAGCATGAAAAATGTTAAGCCTTTACCATTATTAGGGATATTGAGTTTCCCAAACCAGTTACTTGTTGATTGTATAGGAAACAATTTACATTTATTTGTCCAGAACTTACACACACACACACACACACACACACACACACACACACCCTCTTGCATTTTCTGATGCTGTCACTCTTGAGGTTTCCTAAAATCCCTTCAGTTTAGGAATTTATGACATTTCTCTCCTCCCACTTTGGGATGTGGTTACACAATGATGGTCCCTTCAGTCTCTATCTCAAACCAGAAGCTTACCCCTGCTGGCCCTGTAGAATGTAGTAGGTACGAATGAATACCCTGGGGCTTCCAGATAGAAGGGAAAGGAGATGACAGTAAGCTGAGACCTAGATAACACAGGTGCATTGGGTTTGTTTCCTGTGATTCTTGTAACAAATTATCACAAACCAAGTGGCTTGAAGCAACAGAAATTCTCTCACAGTTTGGGGGGTCAGGAGCCTGAAATCAGTTTCACTGGGCTTTCAGTTTCACTATAGCTTTCAGGAGGTTTGTGATCCATTTCTCCATTTCCTTTATTCCCAAGTTCCTAAAGTTTAGTCAGCTCCATAGCAACACCCATGACTTTCGTCAGTGTGACATGTGTAGAACCAACCCTGGATTTGAAGTCAGATCTAGGCTCTAGTTAATGACAACTCTGTTACTCATCTATAACCTGTGTATGTGACCCTCTCCTCTGGGGCTAGCATCTTTGTCTATAAAACGAGGAGTTTGAACAAACAGATCTTTGAGATCCTTTTAGGTCGAGGTTTCTATGATTGTAGGATTGGCCATCTTCTATTTGCTGAAAAAGTCAGATGAAAGTGGTAGCTCAGTTTGTTAACCTGGAGTGCAGCTAGGCTTGGTCTCCTTGGGTCCCACATCCCTGAAAACATCCCCCAAATAAGTGTCTCAAAATGCCATCTGTTGACAGAATTAAATCCCTGACAACCCAGAGAGATTGAGGTGATAGAGGCCAAAAGTATGGGCTTTATATTTTGGCAGACCTGAGTTGAAATACCAGCTTCATCGCCTGTTAGGATGTGACCCCACCAGTTTTTCTCTGAGCCTCAGTTATCCCATCTGCATAATGGGAATAATATTAGTACTTACCTAATAGGATTATGAGGATTTGGTGAGCTATTACATGTAAAGTGCCTGTCATAGTGTCTGGCAGGAGAGACACTCAGTAAATATTAGGATTTATTTATGTATTTATTTATTTGAGACAGAGTTTCGTTCTTGTTGCCCAGGTTAGAATGCAATGGCACGATCTCGGCTCACCACAACCTTTGACTTCTGGGCTTAAGAGATTCTCCTGCCCCAGCCTCCCAAGTAGCTGGGATTACAGGCACACGCCACCTCACCCAGCTAATTTTTGTATTTTTAGTAGAGACGGGGTTTCACCATGTTGGCCAGGCTGGTCTCAAACTCCTGACTTCGGGTGATCCACCTGCCTTGGACTCCCAAAGTGCTGGAATTATAGGTGCTAGCCACCGTGCTAGGCCTAGGATGACCTTTTTAGAAACTCTTCTTGGGGCTTCCAGATGGAAGGGAAAAGAAGATGCCAGTAAGCTGAGACCTGGATAACAACCCAGGAGCACTATATTCGTTTCCTGTGATTCTTGTAACAAATTACCAAAAACCAAGTGGCTTAAAGCAACAGAAATGTATTCTCTTGAAGTCTGGGAGGTCAGGAGCCTGAAATCAGTTTCACTGGGCCAAAATTAAGTTCTTGACAGGGCCACACCCCCTCCAAAGTCTCTGAGGTAGAGTCCGTTCCTTGCCTCTCTAGATTCTCCTGACTCCTAGCATTCCTTGGCTTATGGGCATCACTCCAGTGTCTGCCTCTGTCTTCACATCGCCTCCTTTATGGATATGTCATATCTCCTTCTGCTTTTCTCTTATAAGGACATGTATAATTGCATTTAGGATCCCCCTGCCCCCTAGATAATACAGGATAAACTCCCATTTCAAGATTTTTAATCATGTATGAAAAAAAAAACTTTTTTCCAAATAGAATAACATTTACAGTTTCCAATGAATAGGACCTGTACTTTAGGGGGCTGTTTTCCAGCCTAGCACAGGGACTAAATAATTTTCAGACCTGGGCCTTTCCTTGTTATGAAATTCATTTTCTTCATATTATAAATCCTATAGCTTATCTTTCTGTCTCCCATCCAAAATTCTAGTGTGGATAAAACTTTTGCAGAAAGGGTGGGTTCAGGTTGCCTGGATTTGGAAATGATAGATCTCTCTTTATGAGCAAGATATAAGCAAGATTGAAATACTCACAATTTTCCCTTATATTCTTTTTCTAGCTTAATGAGAATGTACACTCTCCACATTGTCACAGAACAAATAAAACCATGACTTATGTTTTCACAATTCATGTAACTAATTTCATAGTTTTCTAATGAGAATAAAAAATTGTTTTACCCTCTGGAAAAGTATTAGGACTCTTCTTTCTCTCACTTTGTGTTTATGATATTGGATTCCAGAAGGTTATAGCCCACCAGTGAAACGTTACACTTGAGCATTTACTTGTGAAGAGACTCAGGGTAAATTGCCTACCTCTCTAAGCCTCAATTTCCTATTGTAAAATCCAGAAATTGATGATGCCATAAAGGAATTCTGGGAATTAAATGGGATAATGAAAGTGAAAATTCCCAGCACAGTGACTGATATATATTAAGTTCTTTTTTTTTTTTTTTGAGACAGAGTCTCGCTCTAAGTTCTTAATACCTACTAATTCTCTTCCCTGCCTCCCCAGTTCTTTTTTTTTTTTAAAGGCAGGGCAGTTGGTTCCATTTACTGAGAATCTGCCCCTAGTCATCCAAGGTGTTATAGGCAGTAGTTCCTGCCCTCAAAATTTGAGGTACAGTGCTGAGCATATAACTAAGATTCCAAAATAATCAAGTCATAGTCCTTCCCCTTGAAATGCTTGCAGTTTTGTTAGAAGGGAAAGATGTCAGTTGGAGAATACTTGGAATCACAGGGTGTTCAAGTCTTCCCTGTGGGTGAATAGTGTTTGGAGGGGGTTCAGATCACATCAATATCTGAGGTCAATGTCCTTGGACTCTGTGTTCAGCAGAACAAGACTTGGACTGGTCATCAGAAACCCTTGGTCTTGTTACTTGTTTTTTTGTTTTTTTTGAGTTGGAGTCTCGCTCTGTCACCCAAGCTGGAGTGCAGTGGCACAATCTCGGCTCACTAACTTCCGCCTCCCGTGTTCAAGTGATTCTCCTGCCTCGCCTCCCAAGTAGCTGGGACTATAGGCGCACGCCACCACACCTTGCTAATTTTTTGTATTTTTAGTAGAGACAGGGTTTCACCATGCTAGCCAGGATGGTCTTGATTGCCTGATCTCGTGATCTGCCTGCCTTGACGTCCCAATGTGCTGGGATTACAGGCGTGAGCCACTGCGCCCAGTCATCTGTTACTTGTTTATCCGCTATCTCTGTGTGATCTTGGGCAAGTCATTTTTCCTTTTGGGAACTCAGATTCCATATCTGGAAGATGAAAGAGTGAGACTGTATCTCAGCACAAGGAAAATAGTAACAGATCCATACAGAGTTATTGCAGAAAATCAGAAAACAGAATTCAACACACATCAGCTGCAGAAATTTCCCCCTCAGAAACATCCATGAAGCAGAATAAAGTGGTGGGACAGCATTCCAGATGGGATTTGACTATTTGCCAACTAAACAAGGAAAAGGAGGGGATGGGGAGGGGGACAAGAAGGAGAAGGAGAAAATAGTCACATGTGTTGATATAGTGAACATTTGCATAGCAATTAATATGTTCTGTGTACTTTAAATCCATTGACACTATTAATCCTTACCACAACCCTCTGAGAAAGTGTCACTATCACCATTTTACAGACCAAAAACCTGAAGCACAGATTCTAAGAATTGAAGAGAGATTTAGCCACTTAATCAATGTCTCATACCAAATAAGCAGAAGAGTCAAGATTTGAAACCAAACAGCCTATACTGTACTGCATTAATGAAAATAATGACAAATATATAAATAAAAGGCCAATACAGAACTTAAGAATGGAGATCTGGTCAACTGCGACAGTGTCCTCTAGCTTTAGCTTCATGTGGTTTTAGGGTCAACATTTCCTTCCCTTTTGCTGGAAAGTTAGAGGAAAAAGCTCAATTCTTCCAAGTTGGAAGCCAAGGCATTTTAGATCCCCTTTGGCCAAATACACTTGACTGCTTTTAGCAGGGAAGAATTGTTTTTCTGACATCTGGAGGTCATTTGGTTCTCCCAACTCCCAGAGCAGGGCTTGCACACTACATACTTTTGATTGCCAAAAAATAACAAGTTTATTCCTGGGAAATTTCCCATCTGTTGCTTTGTAGAAGTATACTTCTGTGTGCAGCATGTCCAAACATTTAGATCAATGACTCCCTGGTTAGGGCTCCAGACCACGTTTTTATTCTTATTTTATTTTTCTTTTTTTTGAGATGAGGTCTCACTCTGTACCTAGGCTGGAGTGCAGTGGCATGATCACCACTCACTGCAGCCTCAACCTCCCAGGCTCAAGTGCTCTTCCCACCTCAGCCTCCCAAGCAGCTGGGACAACAGATGCATGACATTATGCCCAGGTATTTTTTAATTTTTTGTAGAAACAAGGTCTCACTGTATTGCCCAGGCTCGTCTTGAACTCCTGGGCTCAAGCAATCCTCCCACCTTGGTCTCCCAAAATTTATAGATTACAGGCATGAGCCACCGCACCTGGCCTAAGACCACGTTTTTATTATGCTCATGTTCCAGTGAACTCAGACCTGTAGGTAAATCTGCCACGGAATTGTGCACTTTAAAATGGTTAAGATGGTAAGTTATGTCATTTGTGTTTTGTCACAATTTTTTAAATATTAAAAAGTGAGGGTGGGCATAGTGGCTTGAGCCTGTAATTCCAGCACTTTGGGAGGCTGAGGTGGGTGGATTGCTTGAACCCAGGAATTTGAGATGAGCCTGGGCAACATGACAAAACCCTATCTCTACAAAAACAAACAAAAAATTAGCAGAGTGTGGTGGCATGTGTCTGTAATCCCAGCTATTCAGGAGGCTGAGGTGGGAGGGAGGTAAATGGAATGAGATAAATGGAATGCGATCCAACAAAATTCATTTTTGTTTTTTTAATGATGTCTACTGCCCTTTTGAAATAAACGATTATGGCAGGGTGCAGTGGTTCACGCTTGTAATCCCAGCATTCTGGGGGACCAAGGTGGGCAGATTACCTGAGGTCAGGAATTCAAAAGCAGCCTGGCCCACATAATGAAACCCCGTCTCTACTAAAAATACAAAAATTAGCTAGGCGTGGTGGCAGGCGCTTGTAATCCCAGCTACTCAGGAGGCTGAGGCATGAGGATTGCTTGAACCTGGGAGGTGGAGGTTGCAGTGAGCTGCGATTGTGCACTGCACTCTAGCCAGGGTGACAGAGCAAGACTCTGTCTCAAAAAAAAAAAAAAAAAAAAAAAAAAAAAAAAAAAAAAAAAAAAAAAGAAAGAAAGAAAAAAGAAAGAAAGAAAAGAAAAATATCCAATTCTTTCAAAGGAAATATGTTCTTATTGGCTGGCAGGGAGAGGGGTGGTTGGTAGATGGGGAAAGGGTGTGTTGGGAATAGATGCTCGGTGCTGCAAAGAAAAATCAGCACTGAGACAAAGGATTTTTCAGTAACACAAATTTTACCTCCTGGACTACAGGAAGGGTACCCTCGCTAGCCTTTGTGCCACGAGAGTACAATGAACAAAGGAAAACACACAAATGTATCCCTTGTGCATTTGGAGTCATCCTTACTGCTGTGTCTGATCTCTGTTGGTTGGATCCAGACCTCACAATCTAAACTAAAACCTGATTAGCTAATAACTTAAAATTTTTGTAAACAGATAAAAGCAATGGAGAGCTGGGACATGCCTGTGAGCATGTCCAGCACAGATACCTTGGCTAAAGTACAAGGACATAGAATGTATACATGCCTGTAAGCATGGCACTTCTGATGGCTACATAGGATAGGGCTTAACAAAGTTATTAGCACACCTGTTCTTTAACAAGAAAGGAAACTTTAAAAAGAAACTTTTCTACTTCCCACAGGGTGCTTCCTTGCTGATATCCAAAGCAGATAGTTTCTCTGTCTATTTGATGATACAAAACTAGCCCTACCACGCCAGGCTAAGGGAGAGAAGAGGATCCATGTCCCACAGAATTCTCCCAATCAGCCTACCTGCTCCATAGCCCCCAAACTCTGCTGCCAATCAATTGTGCCAGGTCAGGAGGAAAGAAACAGGAGGGAAAAAAGAAGCCTAATAGATTGAAAATCGTTTCAGCAAACATTTATTGAGAGCCTTATAACTGTTAGTGTCTACTGAATTAAACTTACTAGTGTTAAGAAAAATTATCTGAAACATGTTACTAAGATAAAAAGATGATTGTGTAACTTTTGCTGTGATGATAAAGCATTGACTAGAAAGTCTACTTGTCATCTGTCCCTTAAGAGAAATGTGACACTATTTACATAATTAATTAGGGCCCAGACATTGTACAATTCTGTAAAGTAATAATATGTGGCAATTTCCTTTTCTGTCTGATGGAGAAGATAATCCCAAAGGTTATGATATTATTACTCTGTAGGACATTAACCCATTTAGTATTTAGCAATCTTACTTCAACATTTTTCTTTTCCATTAACTATAAAAACTCTAGTTCTTTTTTTTTTGAGATAGGGTCTCACATTGTCACCCAGTCTGGAGTGCAGTGGTGTGAACGCAGCTCACTATTGAGCTGAGTCCTGACTTCCCATGTCCCAGGCTCAAGTGATCTTGTCTCAGTCCCTTAAGTAGTTGGGACTACAGGCACGTGCCACCATACCCAGGTAATTTTTGTATCTTTTTGTATAGATGGGGTTTTGCCATGTTGCCTAGGCTGGTCTTGAACTCCTGGCTAAGCAATCCACACCTCAGCCTCCCAAAGTGCTGGGATTACAGGCATGAGCCACTGTGCCCAGCCAAAACTCCAGTTTTTATATTCTGTTTTGAACTGGATTTGTCATCCTGCTAGTTCCCTCATTAGTGAGTTAAATGAAATTCTGACCCATGCTCACTGTCAATTTCAATAAGAATTATGTTTTTTTTTTGTTTTTTGTTTTTGAGACTAAGTCTTGCTCTGTTGCACAGGCTTGAGTGCAATGGTGTGATCTCGGCTCACTGCAACCTCTGCCCCCAGGTTCAAGTGATTCTCCTGCCTCAGCCTCCCACATAGCTGGGATTACAGGTACTGGCCACCACTCTCAGCTAATTTTTGTATTTTTAGTAGAGACAGGGTTTCATCATGTTGGCCAGGCTGGGCTTGAACTCCTGACCTCAAGTGATCCACCCACTTCAACCTCCGAAAGGGCTAGGATTACAGGAGTGAGCCACCGAGCCTGGCCAAGAATTATGTTTTTAACATGCTGATAATCATCCCTGACACTAAGTGTCCGCCCCTGGATTAAGTAATTTATAGACCCATGATACGCCTTTAAGAGGGTTTCTTTTTTGTTGCCATTTTCCAGATGAGAAAGCAAAGGCATAAAAGATAAAAGAATTTTTCTCAGTGCCAATTTAGTGCCAGGAGCTCTACTAAGTTACAGTTTTTTTCTCCTTCCCTGGAAGTCCTGTTATCTATTCATTGATTTAAAAAAAAAATCTGTTGAGCACTTATGATGTGCCAAATACTCTGCTAAGCTGCTAATACAGAACTTTAAAACACATTCTCTGCTCTCTTATGGCTTTTGGTGTGGCAGACAGATACATAAATAGACCATTATCATTTAAAGAAGTAAAGGAGGAAAACTCTCTGAACCTATTCTGGTTTGCCTGCAAAAAAAAAAAAATTAATTAATTAATTAATTAAAAATTTAAAAAAATTCTTCCTTCAGGTCCAAATAGGAAACAAACAAAAAAAATTTTTTTTTTTAAATAAAAAGAACTAAGGAAAAAAGAGGGTTCCAGTAGAACAGAGGGAGTATCTAACTCTGGCTTGTGGACGTGAAGTCAGGGAAGGCTTCTTGTAGTAGGTGATACCTGAGTATTCTAATAGCAATTAGCTGGGCTGAAGAAGGTGGCGGGAAGCATCTCAATTCAAAATTTTGATTCTGTAGTGTATTATAAAAGGCTCTTCTTCTGACTCCTGCTTACCTCCTCATATCACTTCTTCCTTCCTATCACCTACTCCTATTTGGCCATACTTAAATAATACTGATTTCTCAAGTATGTTATATTCTTTCTCCTTTCCTATTATATCCTTTTGTACCTTCTTCACCCTGCACTTGAAACAACTTTTTCCTCATCCCCACTTGCCCCTTAGGCATTTTTTTTTTTTGAGACAGGGTCTTACTTTGTCACTCAGGCTAGAGTGCAGTGGTGCGATCTCAGGTCACTGCAGCCTCAGCCTCCTGGGGTCAAGTGATCCTCCCACCTCAGTCTCCCAAGTTGCTGGGACTACAGGCACACATCACCACACCTGGCTAATTTTTGTATTTTTTGCAGAGCCCAGACAAACTCCTGGGCTCAAGGAATCCTCTCGCCTCAGCCTCCCAAAGTGCTGGGATTACAGGTGTGAGCCACCGCACCTGGCCTGGAAAGCATTCCTTTTTAAAGCAGGAAAATGACAAAAATACATTCTTATATTCTCTATCACATTTTTTCTTTCTTTCTTTCTTTCTCTCTCTCTCTCTCTCTTTTTTTTCTAGAGACAGAGTCTTGCTCTCTCACCCAGGCTAGAGTGCAGTGGTGCAATCTTGGCTCACAGTAGCCTCCACCTCCAGAGTTCAAGCAATTCTACTGCCTCAGCCTCTTGAGTGGCTGAGATTATAGGCATTCACCACCACACCTGGCTAAGTTTTGTATTTTTAGTAGAGATGGGGTTTCACCAAGTTGGCCAGGCTGGTTTCAAACTCCTGGCCTCAAGTGATCCACCCACCTCGGCCTCCAAAGTGCTGTATTACAGGCGTGAGCACTGTGCCTGGCCTTCTATTACTATCTCTGTTAAACATTGTACAAGAGGTTATACCCAGACAATAAGTTAAAAAAAATAAACATTATAAAAATTAGAAAGGAAGAAACTCATTATCTACTGGTGCTATGATTATACATGTAGAAAATCCAAGAGTCTACAAATAATTATTACAACAAAGAAAGGAGTTTATTAAGGTTCCTAGACATAAAACTAATGCAACAAAATCATCAGTACTTCTATATGCTGGAAATAAGGAGACCATGAGATTTTTAAAAAATATGTTATTTGCAATAATATTTTTAAAATATGACGAACTTGGCCAGGTACAGTGGCTCATGCCTGTAATTCCAGCACTTTGGGAGGCCAAGACAGGTGGATCACTTGAGGCCCAGAGAAGTTTGAGACCAGCCTGGCCAACATGGTGAAACTCTGTCTCTACTAAAAATACAATTCGCCTGGTGTGGTGGCATGTGTCTGTAACCCCAGCCACTCTGGAGGCTGAGGCAGAAGAATCACTTGAACCTGGGAGGCAGAGGTTGAAGTGAGCCAAGCGTGTGCCACTGCACTCCAGCCTGGGTGACAGAGTGAGACTCTGTCTCTGTCTCTCTCTCTCTCTCTAGATATAGATATAGATATAGATAGATAGATGTGTGTGTGTGTGTGTGTGTGTGTGTGTGTGTGTGTGTGTGTGTGTGTGTGTAAAGAGAGAGAACTTATAGGGGAAAATTTAACAAGGGATGGGCCAGATGTTCAGAGAGAAAAATTATAGAACTCTGAGAGATAGCAAAGAAGATGTAAACAAATGAAAAAAAAAATACACCCTATCATGCACTGCATGATTCAATATTGTGAAGATGTCAGTTCTCCCCAGAAATTTACATGCTAAATGCAATACCAAGCAAAATTTCATCAATTTGATAGAAAACGATTCCAAAATTTAGGTGTAGACATTCAAATATTCAAAAATAGCCAAGACACTCTTAAAGAGCAAAGAGGGAAGATTTGATCTACAAGATATAAAGACGCTATGAAATAATACTAATGGGCATTGGTGCAGGGCGAGACAACTGGGCCATTGAAACAGAATAGACATATTTTCTGTACCTCAGAGATGTCACTGCAGATCAGTAAAGAAAGGCCAACTTTTGATAACTAGCTCTGAGACAGTGGATATCCATTAAAAGAAACTAATCTTGACCTCTATTTTACACCATCCACCTCAAGGTGAAACACAAAAGTAAAAACCTTTTGAACATAAACAGATTATCTTCATGACCTTGAGAGTAGGGAAGGGTTGCTTTAATAAGGCACAAAAAGTACAAACTGTGAAGGAATAGATTGATAAATATAAGCACCGATAAATATAAGCACCTTGAAATTGGGAACTTTTGTTTATCTAAAGACATGAGAAAGAAAGTGCAAAGGAGCTGGACGTGGTGACTCATGTCTGTAATCCCAGCACTTTGGGAGGCAGAGATGGGAGGATCACTTGAGTTTAGAAGTTTGAGACCAGCCTGGGCAGCACAGCAAGACCTCATCTCTACAAAAATAAGTTAAAAGGAAAAAAGTGGACACAACCCTAGGCAGCATAGCCTACTACACACCTAGGCTCCTTGGTATAGCCTATTGCTTCTAGGCTACAAACCTGTAGAACACGTTTCTATACTGAATACCATAGGCAATAGTAACACAAGGGAGGTATTTGTGCATATTAAGAAATCTAGGATTTGCTGGCAAGATGGCTGATAGGAACAGTTCTGGTCTGCAGCTCCCAGCGAGACTGACGCAGAAGGCGGGTGATTTCTGCATTTCCAACTGAGGTACCCGGTTCATCTCACTAGGACTGGTTGGGCAGTGGGTGCAGCCCATGGAGGGTGAGCCAAAGCAGGGTGGGGCATTGCTTCACTGGGAAGTGCAAGGGGTCGGGACCATGCCCTGAGGAACAGGGCACTCTGGCCGAGATACCGTGCTTTTCCCATGGTCTTTGCAATCCACAGACCAGGAGATTCCCTCTGGTGTCTATACTAGTTTTGTGGTTTCAAGCACAAAACTGGGCGGCCATTTGGGCAGATTCCAAGCTAGCTGCAGGATTTTTTTTTTTTTTTTTTTTTTTCCCCCATACCCCAGCAGTTCCTGGAATGCCAGTGAGACAGAACTATTCACTGCCCTGGAAAGGGAGCTGAAGCCAGGGAACCAAGTGGTCTGCCTTGGCGGGTCCTACCACCATGGGCCCCAGCAAGTTAAGATCCACTGGCCTGAAATCCTCGCTGCCAGCACCGCAGTCTGAGGTCAACCTGGGACACTCGAGCTTGGTGGGGGGAGGGGCATCTGCCATTGCTGAGGCTTGCGTAGGTAGTTTTACCCTCACAGTGTAAACAAAGCCGCAGGGAAGTTCAAACTGGGCGGAGCCCACCACAGCTCAGCAAGGCCGCTGTGGCCAGAATGCCTCTCTACATTCCTCCTCTCTGGGCAGGGCATCTCTGAAAAAAGGGCAGCAGCCCCAGTCAGGGACTTATAGATAAAACCTCCATCTCCCTTTGACAGAGCACCTGGGAGAAGGGGTGGCTGTGGGCACAACTTCAGCAGACATAAACATGCCTCCCTGACAGCCCTGAAGAGAGCAGTGGATCTCCCAGCATGGCATCTGATAAGGATCAACTGCCTCCTCAAGTGGATCCCTGAAACTTGTGTATCCTGACAGGGAGACACCTCCCAATAGGGGCTGACAGACACTCATACAGGAGAGGTCTGGCTGGCATCTGGTGGGTGCCCCTCTGGGATAAAGCTTCCAGAGGAAGGAACAGGCAGCAATCTTTGCTGTTCTGCAGCCTCCTCTGGTGATACCCAGGCAAACAGGGTCTTAGTAGAGCTCCAACAAACTCAAGCAGACCTGCAGCAAAGGGGCCTGAACTGTTAGAAGGAAAACTAACAAACAGAAAGGAATAGTATCAACATCAACAAAAAGGACATCCACTCAGAGATCCCCATCTGAAGGTCACAAACGTCAAAGACCAAAGGTAGATAAATCCATGAAGATGGGGAGAAACCACTGCAAAAAGGCTGAAAATTCTAAAAACCAGAATGCCTCTTCTCCTTGAAAGGATCACACTCCTCACCAGCAAGAGGGAACAAAACCGGACAGAGAATGAGTTTGACGAATTGACAGAAGTAGGCTTCAGAAGGTGGGTAATAACTCCTCCGAGCTAAAGTACCACATTCCAACCCAATTCAAGGAAGGTAAGAACCTTGAAAAAAGGTTAGATGAATTGCTGACTAGAATAACCAGTTTAGAGACTAACATAAATGACCTGATGGAGCTGAAAAACACAGCATGAGAACTTCATGAAACATACACAAGTATCAACAGCCAAATATCAAGCAGCAGAAAGGATATCAGAGATTGAAGATCGACTTAAAGAAATAAAGTGAGAAGACAAGATTAGAGAAAAAAGAATGAAAAGAAATGAACAAAACCTCCAAGAAATATAGGACTATGTGAAAAGACCAAATCTACATTTGATTGATGTACCTGAAAGTGACAGAGAGAATGGAACCAAGTTGGAAAACACTCTTCAGGATATTATCCAGGAGAATTTCCCCAACCTAGCAAGACAGGCCATCATTCAAATTCAGGAAATACAGAGAACACCACGAAGATACTCCTCGAGAAGAGCAACCCCAAGACACATAATCATCAGATTTACCAATGTTGAACTGAAGGAAAAAGTGTTAAGGGCAGCCAGAGAGAAAGATCGAGTTATCCACAAAGGGAAGCCCATTAGACTAACAGCAGATCTCTTGGCAGAAACTCTAAAAGCCAGAAGAGAGTGGGGGCCAATATTCAACATTCTTAAAGGAAAAAATTTTCAACCCAGACTTTCATATCCAGCCAAACTAAGCTTCATAAGCAAAGGAGAAATAAAATTATTTACAGACAAGCAAATGCTGAGAGATTTTGTCACCACCAGGCCTGCCTTACAAGAGCTCTTGAAGGAAGCACTAAACATGGAAAGGAACAACCAGTACCAGCCACTGCAAAAAAACATACGAAATTGAAAACACCATCACTATGAAGAAATCCCATCAACTAACGATCAAAATAACCAGCTAGCATCATAATGACAAGATCAAATTCACACATAACAATATTAACCTTAAATGTAAATGGGCTAAATGCCCCAATTAAAAGACACAGACCAATGGGTCTTGACTCTTTATCACACACACTCTAATACAACACACCCATTGGTGTGTTGTATTCAGGAGACCCATGTCACATGCAAAGACACACATAGGCTCAAAATAAAGGAATGGGGAAATATTTACCAAGCAAATGGAAAGCAAAAAAAAAAAGTGGGGTTGCAATCCTAGTCTCTGATAAAACAGACTTTAAACCAACAGAGATCAAAAGAGACAAAGAAGGGCATTACATAATGGTAAAGGGATCAATGAAACAAGAAGAGCTAACTATCCTAAATATATATGCACCCAGATTCATAAAGCAAGTTCTTAGAGACCTATAAAGAGACTTAGACTCCCACACAATAATAGTGGGAGACTTTAATATTAGATAGAACAGTGAGACAGAAAAATTAACAACAATATTCAGAACTTGAACTTAGCTCTGGAACAAGTAGACCTAATATAAATCTACAGAACTCTCCACCCCAAATCAACAGAATATACATTCTTCTCAGCACCACATCGCACTTATTCTAAAATTGACCACATAATTGGAAGTAAAACACTCCTCAGCAAATTCAAAAGAATGGAAATCATAACAAACAGCCTCTCAGACCATAGTGCAATCAAATTAGAACTCAGGATTAAGAAACTCACTTAAAACCGCACAACTACATGGAAACTGAACAACCTGCTTCTAAATGACTACTGGGTAAATAACAAAATTAAGGCAGAAATAAAGATGTTCTTTGAAACCAATGAGAACAAAGACACAACATACCAGAATCTCTGGGACACATTTAAAGCAGTGTCTAGAGGGGAATTTATAGCGCTAGACGCTCATTAAGAGAAAGCAGGAAAGATCTAAAATTGACACCCTAACATCACAATTATAAGAACTAGAGAAGCAAGAGCAAACAAATTCAAAAGCTAGCAGAAGACAAGAAATAACTAAGATCAGAACTAAACAGAACTGAAGGAGATAGAGACATGAAAACCCTTCAAAAAAATCAATGAATCCAGGAGCTGGTTTTTTGAAAAGATCAACAAAATAGACCACTAGCCAGATTAATAAAGAAGAAAAGAGAGAAGAATCAAATAGACACAATAAAAAAATGATAAAGGGGATATCGCCACTGATCCCACAGAAATACAAACCACCGTCAAAGAATACTATAAATACCTCTATGCAAATAAACTAGAAAATCTAGAAGAAACGGATAAATTCCTGGACACATACACCCTCCCAAGCCTAAACCAGGAAGAAGTCTAATCCCTGAATAGACCAATAACAAGTTCTGAAATTGAGGCAGTCATTAACAGCCTACCAACCAAAAAAAGTCCAGGACCAGACAGATTCACAGCTGAATTCTACCAGAGGTACAAAGAGGAGCTGGTACTGTTCCTTCTGAAACTATTCCAAACAATAGAAAAAGAGGTAATCCTCCCTAACATTTTATGAGACCAATGTCATCCTAACACCAAAACCTGGCAGAGACACAACAAAAAAAGAAAATTTCAGGCCAATATCCCTGATGAACATCGATGCAAAAATCCTGAATAAAATATTGGCAAACCAAATCCAGCAGCACATCAAAAAGCTTATCCACCACGATCAAGATGCTTCATTCCTGGGATGCAAGGCTGGCTCAACATATGCAAAACAATAAACATAACCCATCACATAAATAGAACCAATGACAAAAACCACATGATTATCTCACATAAATAGAACCAATGACAAAAACCACATGATTATCTCAATAGATGCAGAAAAGGCCTTCAACAAAATTCAACATCCCTTCATGCTAAAAACTCTCAATAAACTAGGTATTGATGGAATGTATCTCAAAATAATAAGAGCTATTTACGACAAACCCACAGCCAATATCACACTGAATGGGCAAAAACTGGAAGCATTCCCTTTGAAAAAAAAAGCAGCACAAGACAAGGATGCCCTCTCTCACCACTCCTATTCAACATAGTATTGAAAGTTCTTGCCAGGGCAACCAGGCAAAAGGAAGAAATAAAGGGTATTCAAATAGGAAAAGAGGAAGTCAAATTGCATCTGTTTGCAGATGACACAACTGTACATTTAGAAAATCCCATCGTCTCAGCCCCAAATTTTCTTATGCTGATAAGCAACTTGAGCAAAGTCTCAGGATACAAAATCAATGTGCAAAAATCACAAGCATTCCTGTACACCAATAACATGATTTGAGAGCCAAATCATGAGTGAACTCCCATTCACAATTGCTACAAAGAGAATAAAATACCTAGGAATACAACTCACAAGGGCTGTGAAGGACCTCTTCAAGGAGAACTACAAACCACTGCTCAAGGAAATAAGAGAGGACACAAATAAGTGGAAAAACATTCCGTGCTCATGGATAGGAAGAATCAATATTGTGAAAATGGTCATATTGCCCAAAGAAATTTATAGATTCAATGCTATCTCCATCAAGCTACTATTGACTTTCTTCACAGAATTGGAAAAAACTACTTTAAATTTCATATGGAACCAAAAAAGAGCCTGCATAGTCAAGACAATTCTAAGCAAAAAAGAACAAAGCTGGAGGCATCATGCTACCTGACTTCAAACTGTACTACAAGGCTACAGTAACCAAAACAGCATGGTACTGGTACCAAAACAGATATATAGACCAATGGAACAGAACAGAGGCCTGAGAAATAACACCACACATCTACAACCATATGATCTTTGACAAACCTGACAAAAACAAGCAATGGGAAAAGGATTCCCTATTTAATAAATGGTGTTGAGAAAACTGGCTAGCCATATGCAGAAACTGAAATTGTACCCCTTCCTTACACCTTATAGAAAAATTAACTCAAGATGAATTAAAGACTTAAAGATAAGACTAAAAAAACATAAAAACCCTAGAAGAAAACCTAGGCAGTACCATTCAGGACATAGGGAAGGGCCAAGACTTCATAACTAAAACACCAAAAGAAATGGCAACAAAAACCAAAATTGACAAATGGGATCTAATTAAACTAAAGAGGTTCTGCACAGCAAAAGAAACTATCATCAGAGTGAACAGGCAACCTACAGAATGGGAGAAAAGTTTTGCAAATCTATCCATCTGACAAAGGGCTAATATCCAGAATCTACAAAGAACTTAAACAAATTTACAAGAAAAAAAACAAACAACTCCATCAAAAAGTGGGTGAAGAGTATGAACAGACACTTCTCAAAAGAAGACATTTATACAGCCAACAAACATATGAAAGCTCATCCTCACTGGTCATTAGAGAAATGCAAATCAAAACCACAATGAGATACCATCTCACGCCAGTTAGACTGGTGATCATTAAAAAGTCAGGAAACAACAGATGCCGGAGAGAATGTGGAGAAATAGGAATGCTTTTACACTGTTGGTGGGAGTGTAAATGAGTTCAACCATTGTGGAAGACAGTGTGGTGATTCCTCAAGGATCTAGAACCAGAAATACCATTTGAGCCAGCAATCCCATTACTGGGTATATATCCAAAGGATTATAAACCATTCGACTATAAAGACACATGCATATGTATGTTTATTGCGGCACTGTTCACAATAGCAAAGACTTGGAACCAACTCAAATGCCATCAATGATAGATTGAATAAAGAAAATGTGGCACACATGTACTGTGGAATACTATGCAGCCATATAAAAGGGTGAGTTAATGTCTTTTGCAGGGACACGGATAAAGCTGGAAACCATCATCCTCAGCAAACTGACACAAGAACAGAAAACCAAACACTGCATGTTCTCACTCATAAGTGGGAGTTGAACCATGAGAAAACATGGACACAGGGAGGGGAATATCACATACTGGGGCCTGTTGTGGGGTGGGGGGGTTAGGGG
>CAUYQU010061623.1:0-21822 GCA_963574635.1 Cheracebus regulus
TGTGGCTCCTCTGCCGGGAATCTCCCGGTCTGTGGGCAACAAAAATTCGTCGGAAAGTGCGGCGTCCACTCGTTCTCTGCGCTTTCACTGGGAGCTACATTCCTGAGCTGTTGCTAATCGGCCATCTTGGATCTCTCCAGGACTGTTTTAAAACCTCATCCCAAAGACGTGATTGGCAGTGGAGAGTTCCCCTAGGTCTGAGAGCAGGGAGAAGAATCCTGCAGCCCTAGCAAAGCAGGGTGTTTGATATTAGCCGGTGCTGGGCTTGAGAACAACTGTCAGCAGTCACATTAAAAACCAAATTTATTATAGATTTTTGAGATCAAGATTACCTATATTAAAAATGTAATAATTCAACTTAACTAATACTTATTTAGAATCTATTAAGATTCTCTTTAAGCCATAAGGGATTTCATCTTGTATTCTTCTACATGAATAAGACTAACATAAAGACTTAAAGGCTTTCTGACAATCGCAAACAGAGAATTAGGGGATTGGGCCACCCTAATTTTGCCTTTTTAATTGTACTTTAAAATTTATTATTAAAAAATTGTTTTACTGAGGAATGCACAGAAGTTTTTACTAAGATCATTCTAGTCTTGTGGACTAATCATAGCATATTAGAATTATAAATGAGTAATCATCTTTATTAGACGTTTTCAAATGTTGTTTAGCCATAAAATCTTTTGTCTAAAAGTTTTACACCGAAGTGTGGTATGTCAAACAGACAAAAGTGGAGTTGGGTGTAGGGGCTAATCCTTATTGATTTACTTCAGTCAAACGGTAAAGGGATCCCCCAGAGTCCCCAGGGATTCCCCAAGACACAATTAGAAGTCATAGTTAGAAAACTGCAACTCTGGGTCACTTTCCGCATTTCATAAATGCCAGTGCCAAGGACCAGAAAGGGTAAGTGAATCTCCCCATAGTACTGCTTGTTAGAGGCAGAAACAGGTCTAGGGATCTAGGGTTTTTGACTTATTTTGGTCATTGAGCTTTTTTTTCCTGAAAACCTAACACAATTTGCATACCTTTTCATTTGTGTTTCTAAATGCCATTAGTTTCCAAGTTAACCTTCTGATTGTTTAGTAACTGAGGAAAAGAGTGACTTCTATGTCCTGTGCCAAGAGAGAAATGGGCTAAATTCACTGTCTGTCTTTATCTCCTTCTTATATTTGACTGTATTTATCTTTGCTCTTCACTTGGAAAAGAAAGCCTTCTATGAACCCCAGCCACAGCCCAATCCCTTCAGTGGGAAATGCAGTTCCACAGACGATGATGGATTTCCACGTGCATCTGTGTTGGAGAGCTTCTATGTGATTCTGTCATCCAGTAGCTAGAGCAGGTCAACTTATGAGCACAGGGGGATATTTTCTAGACTTCCAGAGGTTGACTTTGGGAAACTAGGCCCTATATGATTCCACCTTACTACTGTTTAGGTGATCTAGTGCCATCATTTTTAACCTCTGTTCTAAGGTATGTCCACAGCTCTGCATGCTTCCCTTGGTGGTGTGGAATTGTTTCTGTGAAATAGCTACTCAGTCAGGGACCACCTCCATCTTCCCCTTCTTCCCTGGCCACATGCGTGTGCATGCTCACACACACACACACAGAGCTAGTTATACCATATAACCAAGGTCTAGCTCATGAAATGTGAGTGGAAGTGATATGTGTCATTTCTACAGCGTTCCTCAGGGCTCTCTCCCTGTTTGTTGACTGGATATACAGAATTTAAGCACCTAGACCAACATTTCTTAAGCTCAGCCTATTGGCATTTGGGGCTGAAGAATTCTTGGTTGATCCCTGGCTTCTACTCACTCCTTGCCAGGGGCACCTCCCCCTGCCGGAGCAGCCCAGAATGTCTCCAGGCATTGCCAGATGTCTCCTGGTTTGGCAGAAGGTGGAGGGAAGCAGGTATTGGGAAGGGCAAAATAACCCTGGTTGAGAACCACTGTTTAGAGTATTGCAGAGCCATAAGATGGAAGGGGCTGGCCAAGCGCGGTGGCTGACGCCTGTAATCCCAGCACTTTGGGAGGCTGAGGCAGGTGGATCACGAGGTCAAGAGATTGAGACCAGCCTGGCCAACATGGTGAAACCCCGTCTCTACTAAAAGTAGAAATATTAGCTGGGTGTGGTGGCACGTGCCTGTAGTCCCAGCTACTCAGGAGGCTGAGGCAGGAAAGTTGCTTGAACTCTGGAAATGGAGGTTGCCGTGAGCCAAGGTCATGCTACTGCACTCCAGCCTGGCGACAGAGTGAGACTCCGTCTCCAAAAAAAAAAAAAAAAATAACGATAAAAAGATAGAAGGGGCGAGGGGCCTTGCCTCACCTGAGATAGAAGCCAACTGGGACTTCCTGCGTGGGGCTGTGAAGCGATGGAAATGTTGAGGTTTACTTGTTACAGCAACTGGTGGTACCTAACCAAGCACACTGCTTTTTATCTGCTTTGCAAATTGGACTTCTGTGTATGAGATTCCTTTTAAAGAATATGTTTCCTTCAAAAAGAATGAAATAAACAAAAGCTTTGGAAGCTTTCAACCCAGTTTAGTCTCTTCCTATTACAGATAAGAACGAGTTACAAAGAAGAGAGGTGACCTCTTTGAGATCACACAGCTAGGGGGTTGCAGAGGCAGCCCAGAACTCAGGTCTCCAGGCGCTTCACCCTGTGCTCTGACCTGAAGTCACTCATCTTTAACTTTCTCTAAGCAGGAAAAGATGGAAGTGATAAAACCAGCCACACTTGGTACAGTTTAACTTGGCCTACATGTAGGATGGGTTGATAAAGTGCCTTAAGTTCCTACCCATCAGGGGTTAAGGGGTCTGCCCAACAGGTTTCTTCCACCTGTTCATTGTGTTATATCATCAGAGTCATTACTTAGTGGGAAGGCATCACCTCACTCATCAAAGACTCTGTTAAAAAGCAGGTTATTTCCCAGGAGACATCATACTTCAACATGTGCTACCCAGCGGTACAGATCCCTTTACCAGATTGGTCAGGTACCCCAGAAGAACAAGGAGTGCCTGAAAATGGGGTGCCAAGTAGGCCAGTCCCCAAAGCAGGGCCAGCTTGGGGTTCTGAATGGCATGAGGAAAAGATTGAGGAGCCGGGAAATGAGGGAAACTGAAGGCCCATTGGTGGCCTGGCCACACCAGGTGGGTGCAGGGAGTGAACAGCTGAGTCGCCAGTGAAAAAGATGTTTCTAGCTTCACGTGAAGCCTGGCTCTCATTGGCTTGGGCCCTGGGCGGGGCTCACCTTGCGGGCCATTCCTGGGGCAACTGGGTGAGGCCAGCCCCAGCAGGGTTCACAGGCATCTTTTCACACCTTACAGTGGTGTCCTCTGGAGAAAGGTGTGAAGTAAATGCATCAACTGATGTGCCTTGCACACATTTCACACCCTCCTTTTTCTGTTTCATGCTCCCTTTCTCCCTCGAGCCAGCTCTGAATGTGTGAGCCTTTCTGAATTTACAAATCCCCACAGAAGGCACTCATTTTGTACTCTCTTTCTTGATCTTTGTTGCCAGTTATGGAGAAAAGAATGGACTTAACTTTCTCTAGGGCTATTATAAAACAATGATCATCTGTCCCAGGTGGTTAAGCTTCTATAAATTCTCACAAGTAGCAGAAGCCAGGCTCTCACCCACCAGGGAAAGCTGAGCACTGGCCTTACCATTGCCAAGTGTATTTGGAGCAGTTGTTTTTCTCTTCTGCTAACTCTTCCTTCCAGCCAAACTGAAGTTGAGAGAAATGGGACAATTATCCTCATTCTCTGAGAATTACAAATTTTATTTTAAACTGGCATATTTTCACCAGTTTTATATACATTTTTTCTTTTTTTTTTTTTCCAGTTTGGATAATAGTTCTTGGAATGAAACCTTGGCCTCAGGATGTCTGAGCTGGGGGATTAGTTGTTGAATTGTCCTGAGCCAACAAAATTGTAAAACAAAACAAAACAAAACAGTAATTTCATCTTAATTGCTCATGGGAAAAAAGTTAATAGGTCTGTAAACATTTGGGGTCTTATATGCTTTGTTAAATGAAACTATAAACAGTCCTAGCCAAGGCAGTTTGGACAGTCTGCTGTACTGTGTTATGGTTAAGAGACTTCAAAACAGATATCCAGCTTTTCTATATTCTGTTGCAACATTTGTTACTTAACCTTTTTGCATCATGTTGAATGAGATAAAACTTCAGCATTGAAAGTTTCTTGGGAAGTCATCTAGTCCCTTGCTGCTCAGAGTCTGTGGATCCATAGCACTGGCATCACCTGAGAGCTTGCCAGAAATGGAGACTTTTAGGCCTCACCCAAAATCTATTGAATAAGAAGTTGAAGTTTACTGAGATCCCCAGGTGTTCTGTGTACACATTAAAATTTGAGACTCATTGGTCTAGTCTGACTCCGCTCATCCTATGAGGAAACTGAGGCTCTGGCAGGTGTCCAGAAGGGGAAACTATGCCTCAGGAAGAAAGACTACACCGTAAAGCCAGCTGCCACGAACTTCGCTTCATAACCTCTCGGATCCAGGCTCCGGTATGGCCGAAAGCTTCATGATATCCCTTTTTAATAATCATACTTCAGCATGGCCACAATATAAGAAAATGTTCTAGAGCTGCTTCCACTGTATGTGTTTTTCTAAAAATAACTGGGAAAGACCCAGTGGACAGACAGGGGCTGACATGGTCATTTCAGACCTGGCAGGCAGGTGAATAATGAGTCCCATCTATTCAGATCACTGGCTGCGGGTAGTTTCTCAAGGGTGGCAAGACGGCGGTTATCCACTCCACAGGAAAGCTGGAGGGCAAAGCCCACAATATTTATGTTGGCATTTTCACTGTTTATATGAGGAAATATTTTCATTAATTCTAAACATGTGTATTATTGAGCAAGTCCCTGAAATCAGGTGTCTGCTTAAAAAAATAAACATAACCTATTTCTCATATTTCAGGTTTGATGCAATAACTACCTCTAGCTCTTTGGGGCTGTGTTACATTTTATTTTTACTGCCAATAAGACTATAAATTCAACAGAAATGGTCAGCCATGTACAGAGTCTAACGTGTTACTGTCATTTTAAAGAAGAAATCATTTTTGATTGTCTGACCTTGCTATGTGCCTGGGAAGCAATGAAAACAATTATTTTAGAAGCCAAGATGGGGAGAATCAAAAAGCATGTATTTCTGATAGGAGAGGAAGAAGTGCAGATGCTCTGTCCAGGGCGTGGGTCTAAGTTCCCTGCCCTGGGCAGAATGATTAGGCTGTTAGAGGCCTCCAGGAGGAGGTCCCGTGGATTTATGGGCAGAGAGAGAGAGAGTGGGAGAGAGGAAGTTATTTCTTTCCCTGGGTAGAGACCGAGAAAGGAGGATTTGCATTCCTTTGTGACAGGATTGGAAGCATGTAAGTGAGATATAATGTAAGTTAAAATGCAGACCAGACCACGAAGCCTGGCTTACAGGAAGCACTCCATAGATGCTCTTTCCTTACTCTCTCTCCTCTTTTTCTCTCCAAGAATCAAGCTGATGGCACAGTCTAGGCAAAACCCAGAGGCAAGTTTGGTTTGCTTAAAAGGCCTTCATCTGCACTGGCAAAACACAAAGGAGAATGTTTTCATTGTTACTAAGAAAAGACCTGCTCTATGAATCATGGCTGCTTCATGGGAACAGCAGCAGCCGATGCCGAGTTTCCATGCCTCTGGGGGCATGGGGAATTTGGATTTCCTAATGAGAACTTGGGTTCCTGTGGCTTCAGCCTGAAGGGATAGGAGCCACTGAGATCTAGAATAGTCTAGATGAGGTCGGAGAGAGCACAGGGCAGTTCCGATTTCGGCCACTGCACTGAGATGACCCTGGGCAGAAGGGAAGGTGCTGGAGGCACAGGCAGGGAGCCCTGGGCAGGGGATTCTCGGGCCATGAGAAACTGTAGGTTCACAGGAAAAGTTAGGAGGAGCTCACAAAGTAAACAGCCTTTTAGGGCAAAGCAAGTCTGTCTCATTCTGTAGGGTGTACAGGAGAATCTATTGCTTCCAAAGTAACAACTGTTCCCAAGAAATTAAACTTTACCAATACTGAAAATATGGATTGAGGCTGCCATATTGCATCCGTTCAGCGTCAGACAGCCCCACATCACGTACAGCCCCACATCACATACACCCAAGCCAGGTCAGCTGAGGATGGAGGGACTTTGCACACTTCAGAGGGTTGGGTTGCCCTCAGCTTGCTTCTTCACTCCTGCACATTGTCTCATGCTGCCCTTCATTCAGCACGTGACATAAACTTATCGACTTTATTCTCTTCCTTACTCTGACAAAATGGACAGGCAACTTAAAAGTATTCTTCCCTGGCTGGGCACGGTGGCTCATGCCTGTAATCCCAGCACTTTGGGAGGCCGAGGCGGGCAGATCATGAGGTCAAGAAATTGAGACCATCCTGGCCAACATGGTGAAACCCCGTCTCTACTAAAAGTACAAAAAAACTAGCCGGGTGTGGTGGCACTTGCCTGTAGTCCCAGCTACTTGGGAGGCTTGAGGCAGGAGAATTGCTTGAACCCAGGAGGCGGAGGTTGCAGTGAGCCGAGGTCGCATCACTGCACTCCAGCCTGGCGCCTGGTGACGCAGTAAGACTCTGTCTCAAAAAAAAAAAAAAAAAAAAAAAAGTATTCTTCCCTTAAAATGCAAATGAGGCTAATAACATTGGTGTATGCATGCACAGCAAGCCCCAAAGGCAGCAGAGCCCACACTTCCGTTATTCCTGTGTGCTCTTTGTCAGCATAATGTGAGATCAAGAACAGTGACAATCTCATCTGAGCTAACAACGTTTTCTTCTCTTTCTTTTTTTTCTAAGATGAAGTCTTGCTCTGTCACCCAGGCTGGAGTGCAGTGATGCGTGCAACCTCCACCTCCCAGGTTCAAGCAATTCTCCTGCCTCAGCCTCCCTAGTAGCTGGATTTACAGGCATGCGCCACTACGCCTGGTTAACTTTTATATTTTTGGTAGAAACGGGGTTTCACCATTTTGGCCAGGCTGGCCATGAACTCCTGACCTCAGGTGATCTGCCCACCTTGGCCTCCCAAAGTGCTGGGATTACAGGCATGAGCCACCGTGTCCTGCCCAGAACATTTTCAGAAAGGTTATTTGAAATGTGAATTATCTTCACCATCCTTGATAATGAATGTCACCCAAGTATCCATTGTATCTTTTAAAATAAGCCCAAGCGTATTCAGACTCCATTGAGATCAGCATTTCATTTAACCATGCAAAATCCAAACAGGAAGGCAAACCTCTGCACTTCCCCCATCCCACTCCCATGGTGATTAAAAACGTAAGATTCTTGACAGTACTTTAAAATTTTGCCATATTTATTGATAAATATTTAGCAGCTTCCTTTGAGACTTGTTAGCAAAAAAAAAAAAAAAAAAAAAAAAACCCATGTGACTGGGTAAATGTTTGTTCTTCCTGATGCTATTAAAAAATGGTGGAAATAATACTTAAAATATATATATATATATATATATGTGTGTGTGTGTGTGTGTGTGTGTGTGTGTGTGTGTGTGTGTGTGTGTGTGTGGCCAGGCATGGTGGCTCATGCCTGTAATCCCAGCACTTTGGGAGGCCAAGATGGGTGAATCATGAGGGCAGGAGTTCAAGACCAGCCTGGCCGAGATGGTGAAATCTCGTCTCTACTAAAAATACAAAATTAGCTGGGCACAGTGACAGGTGCCAGGTGCCTATAATCACAGCTACTTGGAAGGCTGAGGCAGGAGAATCGCTTGAACCCGGGGGGCAGAGGTTGCTGTGAGCTGAGATCAAGCCGCTGCACTCCAGCCTGGGTGACAGAGTGAGACTTCATTTCAAAAATAAGTAAATACGTGTGTGTGTGTGTGTGTGTGTGTGTGTGTGTGTGTCTGTGTATAATAACAAAGTGCCAAATGCTTTTATTTGTCATCACATAATACTGTTGGAATAGATATAGAAAATACTGCTGAATGTCTGAAGAATCAAGAATTAGAACAAATGATGCTGTGTAGGATGTTTGCTATTTAGTTGTATGAAAGCATACATGATGTCAATGTTTCAGTTTAGGGTATTTGCCAGGTGCAGTTTCAGTAATTCAGAACCTAAAGAGCTACTTTAAATTTGTATGTTTCAGTGTGCCACGTATGGGAAAATGTACCAGAAAAGATATTTCCTCAGCTATTAAATTATTTCTTTAATTAAAAAAATGTTTTATGGAAAACCTAGGTAAGTGTGCCCACTGAGGCAGAGATTGAGCCAGATAAAAGTCACTCCACGAATTATTCACAGGAAAGCTTTTATAACAAAGTAGTTAATGCCAGAAGTATACAAAATGTTACAGGATGTCATCCATATGGGTTAACTTTATAAAAACAAGACCTTTAAAATATAGTAGAGTCTTTATAACACTGTATAATGACGTGAGTAGTGATCAAGAAAACCTTTTGTAATACATAGACCAGGTTCTTTGTAAGTTCCTTGTAAGTTATTTTCTATCAAAATATTCAAGGGATTGTTGAATTTAAGATGAGTTATTCAGTTATTCATTTTTCTCTCAGAAAAAGATGAGACTCAAATATACTGACCTTTCTTTGTTAACAAATATTCTATCTAGAAAATAGGTTGTAAAAAAATATTAGCACTATAAAATCATCATGAAGACTGAAGGTGAGGAGGAGACATTTTCATTGTCTGACCCAGGAAGGCTGTGACTACGGTGAACTAGACACTTTGTCTTACTCAAACCCATCACCTCAGACTAAATTAAGTGCCCTCCTCCTCTCTGCAATCCTATAATACCCTATATACACATTCATTCATTCATTCACCTACCCATCCACCTACCCACCCATACTACAAATATGTATTGATCACTTATAGGTACCAGTGTTCTAGATGGTGGTTATACAAAACAGACAGTGAACAAAACCATTGAAAAACCCGGCTCTCATGAAACTTAATCCTAACTAGGAGACACAGATCATTTAAAAAAGGAATAAGAAGCTGATCATGGTGGCTTGAGCTGTAATCTCAGCTACCTGGGAGGCTGAAGCTGGAGGATCGCTTGAGCCCAGGAGTTTGAGGCTGCAGTGAGCTATGATTGTGCCTCTGCACTTAAGCCTTGGTGACAGAGTGAGAGTCTGTCTCTTTAAAAAAAAAAAATGAGTTATATAAGTTAGTGGTGATAAATATTATGGGAGCAAAAGAATAGAGAGAAGGAAATTAGGGAATGCCAGGCAATACATTGCAATTTTAACCTCAGTCATCAGAGAAAGCATCACTGAGAATATAGTGCTGAGTAAAGACCCGAAAAAGGTGAGAGAGTGAGAACTGCAGATTCTGGGGTAAGGGTTTACCAAGCACAGGGAACAGTAAGTGCAAAAGCCTAGAGGGATTGTGCTCCAGCTTTAGCTGCAAGTGAATGAGTGACGGGGAGAGGAATCACTGAGTTGGGGAAGTAATCAGGAGCTGGGCTGGCAAGCTGGGCAGAGCCTCGGTCTTGCAAGATTTGGGCTTTTATTCCATGTGAGATGGGAAGTCCCTAGAGGGCTCCTTTCATGTAGAGGCCCTGACATGGTCTGCCTCATGTTTTAACAGGGTTGTTCTGTCTGTGTTATGGAGAATAGACTAAATGTGGGCAAGGGCAGAAGTAGAGAGCTGTAAGGAGACAGGGAGGGATCAAGGTGAGAAATGGTCCAAGGTGGCTAGGACAGAGTGGAGATGCTAAGCATTTGCATGCTCAGTCGCTGTGTTACATTAAAATTGTCTACTTACCTTTTACCTCCTCCACCTACATGGTGCATTCCCAGCACCTACCACAATGCCTCATCCCTGCAAAATCACAAATTATCTCTTTTTTGGAAATGAGCCATGTCCATTTTAAGGGTAGTATAGAGCTCATTACCTTCTATTGTGGCTAACATATCTACAAAGGCAGTTGAGGTAGAAAAAGTTATTTAAAGGATTAAAGGCAAAATCAGTGGTTGATTGTGGGTTATTAAGAGAAAGCGGATGACTGGGGGAGTATATTCTTGATCTTAGAGACTAATGTTAAGGGAAGTCTTCCTTTCCTAACAACTCTGTGTGTTTTGGTCTAAGAAAGCAAACTGTTTCTATCTGATGTAATAACTTGGAACCATCGCATCTCACAATTCCAGGACATGCCTTTCCCACAGAATGCAGTGTGAATCCCTGCGGTTGTGCAATGTAGTGATGATTTATGGATATGTGTCTATATCTTTGAGAAGTCTCTAGCTATTGAGAGGTATCTCAAATTCATATAATTGCAGAAACAAAGCAAAAGGCATGATCTCACACACTATTTGTTCAGGGACTTGTGGGTTTGGATAGTTGTAGTAGATTGAATAATGGTTCCCAAAGATGTCAGATCCTCATCTTTGGTACTTGTAAATATTTCCATGTGTGGAAGAAAGAGTCTTTCCAGAAGCAATTAAATCAAGGATCTTGAGATGGAAAGATAATCCTGGATTATGTGGGTGGGCCCGAAATATAATCACAAGGGTCCTTCGGAGAAAAAGGCAGAGGAAGATTTGACATGGACAGAAAAGAGTGTGACACAGAGGCAGAGACTACAGTGATGCAGCCATAAGCCAATGAACGCTGACAGCCATCAGAATCTGAAAGAGACAAGGAAGGGCTTCTCCCCTAGAGTTTTTGGAGGGAGCTCCCACATCATATCTTTGGCCCAGCAATACTTATTTTTGGTCTTTTAGCCTCCAGAACTGTGAGAGAATAAATTTTTGTGATTTTCATCAAGCAAGTTTATGGCAATATTATTACAGCAGCTACAGGAAACAAATGCACTAGTATTAGTAGCTTTAATGTATTTCTTGCATGGTCATTTATCCTCTGAAAGAGCAACTACATTGTCTGTCTTTAGATTTTTCTCTGAACATTTCATCCGTGACTCTATGCACAACAGTGATTTTAAAGTGGAGGCAAGGTGATTATAGCACTCTCTGGTAGGGAATGTCCTGATACCTGCCCAACTGTTAAGCCAGGATCCTCCTAATTTAGGGTATGAGAAGTCTGCTTGCTAAATAGCATTTTTATAAATAGTAAATAGTGGTTGAAAGGAAATTATACGACTGAGCCATCTTGCTTTATAATTTTACTTACATCATGGCTAAAATCAATCTACTCAAAGATTCCAAATCACCCACACACATATCCGTGTTTCTCTTTTTCTTGAAAAAACTGAGAGCAAGCTTTTAGCTGGAGTAGAATCTCTATTGGACATGTAGCAGATTAGTTTACACTGTGCACAATGCTAAAAGCCTAGTTAAATGTGACTCCAAACTCAACCTTTTTTTTTAAGATGGGGTCTCACTCTGTTGTCACCCAGGCTGGAGTGCAGTGGCGCAAACTTGGCTCACTGCCACCTCTGCCTCCTGGGTTCAAGCGATTCTCCTGCCTCAGCCTCCTGAGTAGTTGGGACTACAGGCACATGCCACCACATCCGGCTAAGCTTTGTATTTTTAGTAGGGATGGGGTTTCACTGTGTTAGCTAGGATGGTCTCAATCTCCTGACCTCGTGATCTGCCTGCCTGGGCCTCCCAAAGCCAAACTCAGTTTTACTTGACCTTTCTTCGTCTTGGTACCTCTCAACTCTCTAACCCCTGAATCACAGAAAGATTCTAGAAGTCCCATGAATACCAAAACACTGAGGAATGTTGAAGATGTTTCAGCTGAGAGGCTCACTGCCTAAGTTCCCACAATCTCTGGGAGTGTTTCTTTGCTAATTTGCCCCACTTAGATGTAGAATTTATTACCAAAGATGGAAACCTTGCTGCCCAGGGTCCACTCTTCTTGGGTGGACCATCAAGCTGCTCTTCTCTGAAGCCTTGCTATCTTCCCCTGTATCTTGACTGCTGGAGGTATGACTCCAGCTACTTATGGAACCCATGAACCATGGCAATATTGTATCACTATGACTCAGTGCTTTTCTCTACCTTCCAAAAGCCCTCAATTCTCTCCTCTCCTCTAAGCGTTTTCAATGAGCTTTGATTCTACCAACAAAGGCCACAAGGGACAAGTCTTCAGGTAACATCTTTTGGCCTTGCCATCTAAATCCTCTAAGTCAGGTGTCAGAAAACTGTGGCCTGTGGGCCAAATCCAGCCTGCCTCCTGTTTTCTTTTTTAAAAGTAAAGTTTTATTGAAACACAGCCATGACTATTTACTTGTATATTGTCTATAGCTGCTTTTCTACTACAGTGGCAGACTTGAATACTTGAGACAGAGATGGTATCACTTGTAAAGTCTAAAACATTTACTATCCAACCCTTTAGAGAAAAAGTTCACAGACCCCTGCTTTAAGTCAAGGGAACTCAAGAGTCTGATTACCATCTTCTAACAGCGGTGGAAGGTACTGAACCTGGCTGAAAGCCTGCCACAGGATATCCTGCCACTTAGGTCCAGAGGTTGTGGGGAGTCTGAATTAACTGGAGACCCAACATGACTTCTATCCAATTCCGATTGCCACTATGCTCTTGAGCTACTGCAGGGGTGGTGACACACATCCTAACAACGATCTCACTCTCCATTTACCCACATTCTAAGGCAGACCAGATCGAACTGGATTGTTCAAAGATGCTTCCATTGAGGCTGCACCCTCTGTCCATGGGAGTTTCCTCACATCTCCTCCACAAGTCCTCAGGTGCTTCATGTATGAATGAACGAGACCGGAAGATGTGGAAAGACAGGCCTTTCAGACAATGAGCTCTTCCTCAAGATCCACTGGCATGCTATGCCCTGCACACTGGAGATGCAGGAGCATCCCTACTGTATACTATGTTAGCTATGAGACCCAACCTTCTGCTCAGGGGATGACAACCGATGGATGCAAGTGGTCCTGCGATTACCGTTTCAGAATTGCCATTTGAAGACAGTGGTGACCTGTGGGTCTGGAGGAATCCACTGCAGGGCGGGACATACATATCAAGATCTGCAAGCTGGGCCAGTTGTGGGGGTATGTACAGTGGGATTCTTCACAAAGAAAGAAGAGGGAAATAAAACGATGCCTACATAATTTCCTCGTGGAAAAGATTCCATATCATGTTGCAGAAATATAGTCCACTATGTAATGACTCTGGTGGATGATAGCATCCAGATTCCTCTTCAGTATGGTGTGTGGTTGGTTGTTAGTTTGTACAGAATGAGTGATGGCCTCTGTTCACCTGACAACCAAATGTGAGACACTCAGAAAAGCCGTTTTTTTTCACATCAGACGGATCTGGATTCAGATTTTGGGCTTCCTTCATTCTGCCTTTGCCACTTTGGTCAATTTAATTACCCTTAGTTTGATCACCTGTAAGATGGGAATACCGTTTCTTGATTCATAATATTCTGTCAAGATGAAGACAAAGAGTTAATAGAAAAGACTTCTACACTGCTGAAAAAAATAACAGTTCACTCAAGTCTTGGCCCTTTTCAGCTTGTCTTATTGTTGAGCTAAACAAAATTCACAAGATTTGTAAATTTATTGTACACATTTTATCGAAGAGGTGGTAGGAGCATTGGTTCAGCCAAAAAAAAATAAAATAAAATAAAATTTAAAGATTAATATAAAATAATGAGGATAGATTTACAATGGCTACTAAGGAAAGGCAGGATCTGTGTGTATTTGTACCCCAGTATGGTGGTTTTCTTTGTAATCCTGGAAGCTGTTGTCAGCCTGAGAAAATAGCAATAACAATGTTTCATTTATGGACACAGCTTCAGGCCCCATCAGGACCCTGGCACAAAAGGCCAGTGGAAGCTGAGAGGGCTCAATGGATAGGAAGCTTGACACTGACAGTAACAAATACTGCCAGTCATAATAGCATATTCCAGCTTCTATATAAAGGTTGGGACTGGGCCAGGATGACAGTTAGAATAGACCACAGGTTCTGTGCTCTACTTCCAGAAGGAATTTTGTTCTTCCCTTATTCTTTGAGATCAGAACAAAGAAACAATTGACTGGATATAGAAGTTTCATGACAAGTAAATGACATTTTTGTTCAGGATAATTGTAGAGTTTGCATTGTTTCCTTTTGACAGTCGATCAAAAGGAAATTTCAATGTGCAGGGCTAACTGCCCCCATGTAGGTCGATAAATAAGCTAGTGAATTCAGTTTTTTTCCTAGGACTCTGGAAGGCAAACTTAGGAGTCTTTCCAGAATTCTTCTCCTCAGTCGACTCAGTTGGCATTTCCCTATATAATTGTTTCAATGGCGCTGCCACGGGGTGGTTGTCAGCCTTTACCATACTCAGGTAATTGTGGGGCTTCCTCCTCAAGCTTTGCTGCATTTGGATCTTAAGTCTCAGTTAAAGAACACCACATTCTGAAGATCGTCTTGAATTTTCTAGTGTTTTGAGAAATCCATCAGACCTGTAATGTCCATTGGTTCTGTCCCTCTATTTAGAAATGTTTTTTCCATACTGTTGACATTGCGAAGCCAGGAGACTAGTGGTTTTTACATTTTTAAATTTTATTTTTATTTATTTTTGAAAGAGTCTCACTCTGTTTCCCAGGCTGGAGTGCAGTGGTGCAATCTCGGCTCACTGCAACCTCCGCCTCCTGGGTTCAAGCAATTCTCCTGCCTCAGCCACCCGAGTAGCTGGGACTACAGGTACATGCCACCATGTCCAGGTAATTTTTTGTATTTTTAGTAGAGATGAGGTTTCACCATGTTAGCCAGGATGGTCTCAATCTCCTGACCTTGTGATCTACCTGCCTCAGCCTCCCAAAGTGTTGGGATTACAGGCGTGAGCCACCACACCCAGCCCAGTTTTTACATTTTTATTTGCTCAATGTTTTGCAGGATTGTCCAAAAATATTGTTTTAAAACGTTTGTCCTAACCTTGTAATTATGAAATTACAAGGCAGGCCAAACTCAGCATGCTGGTTTAAAAGAAGTTCACCAGTAGGGAGGCCTTAGCAATGGAAACTTAGACTTGAAGGAAGACTGTTGAAGGATTCTTCTTATCTTTTTTTCATTGATGCCTCTTAGAATTGTAGCCTTTTAAACAGAGGTTTCAGGACCTCGTTTTTCAGCCAGTTCTAAGATTTTTGTTTTGCTTTTTTTCCCCAATTACATAGAAAATGGCCTTGCTAACAGCAGGAGGGAAAAAAAAAAGAATTTTACATTCTACACGCTCACTATATTTTTAATTGCCTAAAACTGTGACTACTTGCCAAAATCATTCTGGCATTCTATGAAGAGATGCCATTTGTCATCAGAAAACTTTTGAACTCTACATAAATGCAAAGTATCAGAGGATATTTTTATATCCAGACAAGGCTTATAAAAACAATTAGACTGTACTTTACAGGTTTTGCTTGGGTCAAATATGATTCTGATCATCAGGAAGGGATTTCTCATTCATTTCTTGATTAATTGCATCAGTAAGGGTCTACTCAGGAAAACAGAAGCCATGTTAGGTATGTCAAACAAAGAAAGTTTAAAACAGAACTGATTGTAAAAGTAAGAGCTGAAGGGACAAAAAAAGAGGGAGGGTCGGGTAACCCAGAAATTAGGCTGTGAGGCTGCTACCACTGGAAGAACAGAGGGGCAGAGGGGGGCCAGCACCACCCCGACTTGTGCTCACTGAGACCGTTGGAGTTGCACTGTTTTGGAACCTCCTCTTTCTACCTGCTGGAATCACCAAGGCTGTAGGAGCTCACAGCTGTTCGAGGCTGCTGCTACTGCTGCTGCTGGAACAGTCAGCACCACAGGAGCCTAGAACTGCCGGCTGCCACCACTGCCAGAACTGACTGCCACTGCTGAGCACATAGCTGGGAGCAGAGAGAACAACAATGGCTTCTCCCTCTTCACCCTTTCCATGCCCGCCAATGTCTCCCACTGCTTGCAGCTAACTGGAAGCCAGTTGGCAGGATTCTGGGGAATGTAGCTTGCAGGGTTCGCCGAGCCTGGAAGGGAAGGAAGGGAATTGAGACCAAGCAGGCAGTCGACCAGCTCCTTTCTCTCCTTCATGAAGAGGTGGAATGTGTTCTGGACAAACCTGACATGGAATATGGCAGCGTGTGACACCTCCTTGCCAGCTCTGTGAATGAGTAAATGTTCACTTGGCTTTCTTTCATTCCCCAAAATATTTTTAATTTTGAGTAGCTTCCATTTATTTAATATTTAAAGATAGACTGACTACAAAAATTGAGCAATACATTCTGTAATTTGTCCTCTGTAATTTGTTTCTTCAGAAAGTTTTGGAAGGAAGGCAACTGACATTGACTTATGCTTTTACAAAGATGTTAAGTGATACACAAACATTTCTCTTTTAATACTTACAACAACCTTATGAAGTAAGAATAACTTTAATCTCCAAAAAGCAGTGTCTCAGGGAAAGGTTCATAGCTCTTCATCTACAGAGCCAGGATGAGACCTCTGTCTACTTTCCAGCCAGCATGTGGGGGCTTCATATGCTGGGAAAAAAATTACATTTTTTTTTTGTTTACTTACAACCCAAGAGATTCCTGGATAGGGGAAGAATAGGATTTGTAAGTAGATTGCCGAAGTTTTTTTTTTTTAAAACCCACTTTGTAGTGCTGCTATGAGCTCAAAGAAACAATGTATCCAGTGGATAGAGACACCAATCTTGAACTTGCAGAGGACTTTGCTTGAATTTCTTGACAGCACACATTTCAGTCTGTCTTTCATAGTTTTCATTTACTTCCAGTAGATTGGAAGCACCTTGATGACTGCCATAGTGTCGTGTTCATCTCTGAATCCTACACAGGACCTGGTGGAGGGTTGGCTCCTGGAGAGACTCAACAAATGTGTGGCTATTTAACTGTTAGTGTTGGAAGGCTCTGCCTCCTT
The DNA here is from genome assembly GCA_963574635.1 of Cheracebus regulus. Classification (NCBI taxonomy): domain Eukaryota; kingdom Metazoa; phylum Chordata; class Mammalia; order Primates; family Pitheciidae; genus Cheracebus; species Cheracebus regulus. The sequence goes on from CAUYQU010061623.1 coordinate 16,842, forward strand.
CATGGACCACACAGGACCTATAATCTTCAGACAACTTATTTCAAATCCAGACTCACTACTTACTAGCTGTGTGACCTTGGGAAAGTTATTACTTTTTCTATAATCTCTTCTGTAAAATGGAGATAATACCTACCTATCAAAGGCCATTGTAAGAATATGTTGGTTAATGTATATAAAGTTCTTGGCATTATGGCGAACATATGATAAATGCTTAATAACCTGTTTACCATTGTATCATTTCTTACAGAAGTTAACATATATAAAAATCAATTTGAACACTATTCACGGGCAATGCACTGATTTGAAAATCTTCGTAAATAAGAAAACATCTATATGTAAATGATCTTTGCTTCTTTTATATGTTGAGTGCCTGGAAGCTTTCCACAAGGAAAATCAACTGGTTAAATTTGAAATGACCTGAGTTTTAGATAAAGATGGATAAATCAAATCTTGTGTATATGCATGTGTGTATATGTGCATGTGGTATCTTTACGACATTATTCTCTTTTGAAAAACAATTCTTTATCCAATTTGCCAGTCTGTGTCTTCTGATTGAGGCATTTACATTTAAGATTAATATTGTTATGTGTGAATTTGATCCTGCCATTTTGATGCTAGCTGATTGTTTTGCCCATTAGTTGATGCAGTTTCTTCATAGTGTCGATAGTCTTTACAATTTGGTATGTTTTTGCGGTGGCTGGTACTGATTGTTCCTTTCCATGTTTAGTGCTTCCTTCAGGAGCTCTTGTAAGGCAGGCCTGGTGGTGACAAAAATCTCTCAGCAGTTGCTTGTCCCAACACTGCATGTTCTTATAAATGAGTGTTGAATAATGAGAACACATGGACACAGGGAGGGGAACATCGCACACTGGGGCCTGTTGGGGAGCTGTGGGATAGGGTAGGGAAGTGATAGCAGGGATGGGGGGATAGGGGAAGGATAGCATTAGGAGAAATACCTAATGTAGATGACACGATGATAGATGCAGCAAACCACCATGGCACATGTATACCTATGTAACAAACCTGCACATTCTGCACATATACCTCAGAACTTAAAGTATAATTTAAAAAAAAAAAAGGAAAAGCAATTCTTTGGAACTTCATGTTTGATTTATTTACCATGAGTTTTCTGTATATTTGATAATTAAAATGTCCCCATTTGGTCTTGCTCTCTGATGGCTTTCCCAAATTTCTCATTATTTGCCATTTCATGCTATAAAAGCACTAGAAGATTGGTGCCAGTATAATTAACTCAAATATTGCCTGCATGTTTCCAAGTGTATTGTTTTGGAGAAGTTAAAGGTCAAGGGGCAGCATATCCTGACATTTGTAGCTTCAGTTTAACCTGGAAAAGTTAATTTGGAATTAGCCATGGCATGCACCATTACAGAGCCAGAATTTCTTTACAGCCTATCCAATTCTTCAGCAGGGATTTTCCTTCCTTACCAGGGCACATGTTATTTTGGCAAAAAACCATAGAGACTGGATATCGATTTTCAAAAAATCCAAAACTGGTATTAATTGGGTTTCCTTTTTTTTTTTTTAACAGTATAAAATCCTAGTCCAAGTTTAAGAAGGCATACTTGGGACAGGTCTCTAAATTCAAATCACAACTCTGTCTGTTTGGGGAGTCTTTACCCCCCAAATGAATGTTTATTCATTTATTAATCAATTTATCTCAACAAATATATTTTGAGTGCCTGCCGTGTACTAGGTACTGTTCAATGCTATGAATACACACTGAGTGAACAAAACAGGTCAAGTCCCTGGTTTAAAAATGTTAAAGGTAAAAGGTACCTTAAATTTTGGTGCTATATTTTCATTAAAAGCAGGATTATATAAGTATATAAAATCACTGGAGGTCAGTAGGCAGAAGATGGGGAAACTGTCTTCCAGACAGCCAACTCTGTTTCATACCTGAAGTCCCTCTTAATAATAAAATAAATTAAAATATCCAATCCTCATAGTTGTAAAGGAGAACGTCAGTTAGAATACTATGGCTAGTACCAGCTCACCTAATTTAAAATGGTTAGACAATAAAGGGAGTTTAACCAAACAAAACATTGAAAGGAAGAGTGGCTTTAGGCATGTTTCATTCACAGGTTCAGGAGATGACAAGGCCTCAGCCCCATTTGTCTGAAATTCATGGAATGTCAGCCAGCTCATTTGCTCCTGTGCTCCCAGCAGTGTGTTTGAGGTTGGGCAGTGTGTTCTCCCCTTTCTCCTTCACTCTGTACCACGGGCACTGCTGCTACTTATCTCACTCAGTGTTATTCATATGAAGAATTAGAATAATGCAACTGCAAATGAGTTCATACCTTCTTTAAGATCCCAAATCTTTAAAATAATAAGTACAGAAATGTATGAGGGATGAGTGTCAAAAATGGCCTGGCACTGTCAAACAATTCTGGCAAAACCCAGTGGGTGGGAAGAGATTTACAGGGAGGAGCAACATAAAGCTTATATAGTAAAAAATAATGAATAATAATAATCTCACTGGGATACATTGGGAACTAGGGAAAGAAATCAGTTTTAGAATTGTGCAAAGCTATGTCTGGCGAAGAACTGAAATCTGGGTCTCAATAAATAAAGGTGGTACGGTCATAATACAATTTATAGATAAGAAAATACAAATGGCAAACAAATACATCTTTAAAATGTTCGACCTTTCCAGTAACTCAAGAAATAAAAATCTAAATGATGTCAAGCTATTATTTGGCATTTATTAAACTAAGAACAATAAATAAAAATAAATATTGTGTACTTATAAGTAAACAAAGATGTATGATGTAGTGCTGACAAGCCTGTGGGAAAATGGTATATTTAATTCTTGTTAGTGTCAATAACAGTTATAGTTCATTTAAAAGTCTAAAGAGAAATTCTGTCAACAAGCATAACAATTTTTATATCTACAATTAAGTAATCACTCTCTTTAGGATTATTCCCAAGGAAGCAACTTAAAGGAAGAAAAGTGATGTATAAAGATGCTTATTTTTATTGTTTATTTTTTTGTGACAGAGTCACTCTGTCACCCAGACTGGAGTGCATGGCACAATCTCGGCTCACTGCAACCTCTACCTCCCAGATTCAAGAGATTCTCCTGCGTCAGCCTCCTGAGTAGCTAGTATTACAGGCGTGTGATACCATGCCTGGCTAATTTTTATATTTTTAGTAGAGACAGGGTTTCACTATGTTGGCCTGGTGGTCTTGAACTCCTGACCACAGGTGATCCACCTGCTTCGGCCTCCCAAAGTGCTGGGATTACAGGCATGAGCTGCCATGCCCAGCTATAAAGATGCTTATATGTTGTCATTTATAATAGGGAAAATCTAGAAGCAACTGAACTCTGTGGCAATCAGAAAATGGATAAAAATAATATGGCATATTAGTTCACTGGAATTTGGCTAAAAACTGAAAAAGATATGAAGAGGAGAAACATGGAGGCTTTGAAGGCTTGTGGAAGTTATTTATTAGCCCACGTTGATTGAAGAACACAGGGAAAACTTCTGGCTTCTCAAAGTTCTGGAATTGAGTGTCGGCTCTTACACAAATATCGAACTCTACCTGTGAAGTCTAGTGTCTCAGGCGAGTACGTGCGCTCTCCTAAGACAGCATTCTCCTGTCTGTAATCATGGTACTTACCTCCAGGGGCTAGTGTGAAGATCAAGTGAGATCATTCACATGAAACACTCACTGCAGTACCAAGTGCAAAACAAGCCAAGGAAATCATTACCTAAATATTATTACTGTAACTGTGTCTGTAGTTTTCTTTGTCAAATTAAAGAATTAGAAGAGAGCCTGAGAAAAATGGAGAAACGGTCCTGTGCATGATAATGGAATAGATGGAAGTTTTATTTTGGGGCATTTCACTTTATAATGTTCTATAATTTTTAAATAATATATTTCTGAGTCCAAATACTTCCCAGGGCAAAGTCCTCATTCCAGGGCCTCATCTCTCAAACAGCTGGAAAGCCTGACTTCATAGCCCGACCACAAATGCTCAGAATGCAAATACAAAACTGCAGAGTCCACCGTACAGATTTAAAATGAATCAATTGTATCTTTATCCTTCCTGCAGCTGTTTTGGGAGAAACTGCTGTTCTTAGATGTCTGATTATTCCACACCTGTGAGGATATAGTATTGCTCCTTGAGAACCAAATCATGTTTGAAATCTCTGGTGTCAGAGGGTCTTTAAAAAATGGATGGCTTAGCATTTCCTCAGAATGCTGCATTCACGGGAGGGGTTTTCCACCCGACCTGTCGGGAACAATGCATCTTTCAGGCTGCTGGGCAGTGAATGGGATGCTCTGAACTCCTCTCTTTAGGGTTATTATTCGAAATCCTCATTGTCGGTGATGCCTTCTTGGCAGCTGGACAGTAAAATGCATCTTTCTATCAATTCAGTCTCTTCCCCCACCCCCCCTTTTTTTTCCTTGGTAGCTGCTTGGCTAAAGAAGCAAAACCCAGCATAGCTACATTTTATTCTGGGCACCTGCATTATTTATGCCATCAGAAATTCAAGGCAAGAGGCTGAAACCGTGATTATTATTAGGCTTGGAAACCGTGTGGACAAGCAACAGAGACTTTCTTTCTTTTTTTTTTTTTTTAAGAAAAAGAGAGAAAAGGAGAAAGAAAGAAACAGCAAAAGAAAGAAAAAATGAAAGAGAAAGAAAGAGGAAGAGATTTTAGAAAAAGAGAGAAAAGGAGAAAGAAAAACTGCAAAAGAAAGAAAAAAATGAAAGCGAAAGAAAGAGGAAGAGATTTTAGAAAAAGAGAGAAAAGGAGAAAAAAAGAAACAGCAAAAGAAAGAAAAAAAGAATGAAAGAAAGAAAGAGGAAGAGAAAGAGGGAGAATGGGATTCTTGTTTTATTGCCCAGGCTAGAATACAGTCTAAAAATGCGTATTAAAAACCTCTTTTATGCCAATAATTGTGTTTAACAATGGAGACAGGAAGGAATAGGGGATGAAAATAACAAATAA
>CAUYQU010061624.1:0-20274 GCA_963574635.1 Cheracebus regulus
CTCAGCAATTGCATAGCATTTCACAGGTTTAAATAAAATATTGGTTGTCTGCTTATTTGTTATTTTCATCCCCTATTCCTTCCTGTCTCCATTGTTAAGCACAATTATTGGCATAAAAGAGGTTTTTAATACCCATTTTTACACTGCATTCTAGCTTGGGCAATAAAACAAGAATCACAATCTCTCTCCCTCTTTCTCGTCCTCTTTCTCTCTTTCATTCTTTTTTTTTCTTTCTTTTGCTGTTTCTTTTATTCTTTCTCCTTTTCTCTCCTTTTCTTAAACAAAACAAAACAAAACACAGTAGATTAAAAAAAAAATCTTATTACTGTAGAAAATCTTTTTTCTTTATTTTTATTTTTAAAATGTTTCATTTTAATTTTTGTGGATATTAGTAGGTATATATATAAAAAAGAAATCTTAATTAAATGCATGATCCTTATTTTGTAAAGGAACTAAAAGACAAGTGGTATCTTACTATTTGACAGAGATATTGTCACATACTCAGATTTATAACCTACATGAGCAAATTTGACTTATTTTATTCCTTCTAAATTGGCCTCAAAAGATTTAGATTAGTGAGATTTTCATTTTATGCTCTACAAATGTGGGAGAGAGAAAGCACAATTGAAACCCATAATCTAGAGCTCACAGAACTCTGGAATTAAAGCTTCTCTACACTGTTCTTCCTGTTTCTGTGGTAGACATATGTGGTCCAAATATAAAGAGCTCGAGTGACCTTCGTGATCTCTTTCTTGATGACTCATGCAAACAGGAGTACATGATCTCATGGAAAATGTCAAGCTTAACTATTCTATAAAGAAGATAGAAATCAGAAGTCCAGTTACATGAGTTAAAAGACTTTATTTATTAGATCAAATAGTTACTTGCCCTGTTTCTGTTATGTAAAACGTTACTTTTCCTGGAAGTTTTTATCTATATTGCTTTATTGTTCATGGAAATGACCATTGTAGAACCGGTCTTATGTATATACCATGGCAATTTGTCTTACCATGGTTACTTTTCTGGAAAAAATTACTGTGTTGAGGTACAGTTTTTGAAAGTTTAAAAGCGTGAATCTCACATAAATATAACGTGAACGTGTCAAGATTTTATTCAACTCATTAGTGAGGAAACTAATAAACTGTTAATACTGGTTCAAAGAGCATTTTTGGAACAAAGTATTTACAAGAAAATAATAAAGAAATGTTAAGGTAAGGTTTCTGGGTTAGATGTAAAACTGGTTAACATCCTACCAGGAAATGAAGTGGTAACCTATAGATTATCTGTTTCACTGTATAAAAATTACTTGCACTTTTTAGTCAAGTAAAAGTGATAAAAAAAGTACTTGCACTTTTATAGGACAACTTTTTTCAAATTTACATGTGACTTCACTAAGTCTAACAATAGTAAACCGTTGTTGATTTAACTCAGTGTGTTTCTCCAAATCTTGGCTGGGTCTGTACCTGATGTGATCATTAAAAGCATAGTCCACACACTACTTTTTGGTTTGTATTCAAGTTTTGGATACCTTTTTTTAAAAAAAAAATTAGCGTCGGTGATCCTCATGTTTGTGCCTGTGTTATTGTCAGAGTAAAATAACTGTTTGTCTGGATCTGACAAAACTAAATATGGCAAGGAAGGATGAAAAGAGTCTCTTGCTTTCTTTTCCTATCCATGCTTTTCCTACCTTCCCATTACTCTAAGAGGTGGGTTAATCTACTTCTTTACTCATTTTTTCATTAAGCATATTCTGAGGGCCATTATATAACAGGGACTGTGTTAGGTGGTGGGTAAGTAAGCTAGTCAAGATGAGCAAGGTCATTGTCCTGCAGGTGTTTTTGTTCTAAGGAGAGAAACACAATAAATGCAAAGTGCAACAAGTACCAGAAGGAAACAGAAGGACGTTGGTTAAAAGAGGAATATTAGGCTTTCATGTGGACATTCGTGTTAGGAAAATATTTATTATCTCAGCTAAACACCATAATTATTGTAGATCTCATCAATAAAAAGGTGGTTTCTGTAGGCTTTCACTACACCTATCCATTCATTCTCCAGGGAAGGGTAGACACAATAATGGTAACTTGCGCTCTCCTAGAACACATGTTGCCAAATCAAAAGTGGTTGCCCTCTACACCTGGGGGGCAAAGGTCATCCTGGTATCCCCCTTTATATCATCCTGGTATTTCCTTGATGCTTTCCTGTGTTTCATTCTTAATTGCTAATCCTATATTTTCTTCTTTCTTAGTTTACTTGCTTTATTCCCTTGTTTTGATGGAGAATGCCCTTCAGTAACATCCTGAGAAAGGGTATGTAGAGAGAAAAGTTTTAGGTCTTGTATGTTAGGAATTATGATATTATCCTTCCACTTAACTAATAGTTCCATTGGGTATAGAATTTACTAACTTTAGATAGTCACCTTTAATATAGCACTTTACAGAAAAAGGATTTTCAAACAATTAGATAAACACAAAGGACAAAAGGAAGACAAAAGGAAACAATAGCAACTAAGTTTTAGAGCCAGAAGACAGATGGATGAGTAGTGATTGTCTTAGCAGACCCAAGGAAATAATTTAGAGGGATTCCAGGATGATAGAAACAGGGATCCCAGGGTGACTGTTGCCCATCATGGGTAGACGGCAACCACTTTTGATTGATGTAGTTTTGACAATATGTTATCTGGGAAAGTGCAAGTTGCTGTAATTGTGTCAACTATTCCCAGAGAGTCAATTGATGAGTGTAGTGAAAGTCAGTGGAAACGGCCGTTTTACTGATGAGATATACAATGATACACAATGTTGTGTGTCCGAGACAATAAACATATTCCCAACATAAATGTCTACTTGGAAGCCTGATATTTCTTTGTTAACTAATATCTTGGAAACATATGCTGATTTCTGTGTGCAGTCTATATGCAGAAGAAGAAAAAATTTATACCAGCAAATTTTTTCTGCTGGAATACATATATGTCTGTATATATATGTATAGACACATAATCTCTTGAGAATTATAGATGAAGTTGATAACTGGGACTGATTGTGGGTAGGAGCAGCATATGGCTGGTGGAGGGTACTGTGAGGGAGGCTTATTTTTACTGTTTATCTTTTTGTTCCTTTTTAATATTATGCCACATGCATATATAAGTTCTTTAAAGATGAATAAAATAAAATGTATTTCTTAAAAATTGAAAGTAAATAAATAAAAATAAAAACAGTAACATTACAGTCTGAATAAGAGACTATTCCTTTTATTTATTAGTTTTAAAATGTTTAGCACTTACTCTAATTGTAACATTAGATTACTTTGTTTTTGAAAGTTGTAAATTTAAATTCTGTTTTGCTTTGGGAGAGGGCAAAGGTCAATATTTTTTGGTGGTACTTGCCAAATACAAATAAGATAGATTAAGAATTCTTAGAAGCTGAATAATTGATGATATGAACGATGAAGCTTCTCTTGTTCCACAGGAGTAATTCTATAGTTTTAGAATGCCCCTTAGTAGATGTAATAGAATTCAAGTAATTCTAAACTTGAAAACCTTGTTCCTTTAGGATCATATTTTCAGTATTAATTACCTGGTGGTCACACCGTGCGAAGATGCTTGCTATGGCATTGACAAGGCAAAAGATGAAGCTAAAAGGTCAATGCATTCATTCAATTCTGTACTAGTTATGTTTGTCTTTTCAGGTCTGTGTCCCATCACTCATAGATATCTCACAGTTGTTTATTCTGAAACGTAAAGAAATAGAGCTAACTTTCAAATTGAGGGAAGGTTTTTTATCGATGTTGATTATTGCAACATTAATTGAATTATGATTTTATTTCATTGCCTTCTATTGGGTCTTAATTCTCATTTATTTATTTTACTCTCTTCCTGATTCTACTCTGCTTCTACATAGTTATTCAAACAAAGATAAAAAGACACTTTCCATGTAATAAGAACATGCTATACTTATTACATTTCTTAAGGTGCCCATCATTGATTTGAGACAAGATGGGAAGAAGGTACTATCCTAGATAAACAGCCTTTAGAATTTATTTGTTATAATAACACGTCATTGATGAGTTTTATAATATTTGATGCTCTTATGGGCTAAGTAATCCAGATAAAGAATAAAGTAGAGAAAATATGAGTAGATTTTTAAACAGGAAGAAAGAAACATCCTGGACAACAGCAATAGGAATAAATTAATGCCAGACTAAGGCAAAGAAACATGATATTGAGGTTCCTTGGTGACAAGGTGAAAAAGCTAAGAAGGGCCTTACCTTTTTCAGGACACTGGGTCAATATGGTACACTCCTGTCCTACTGTGTTCTATTCGGAAGATATCCTTAGTTTGTCTGAATGTCCTGTTAGTCATTGCCAGTTTTGAGGTGGGGGCGAAAATATTAGACTGTGGGTACAGATGGTGGTAATAATTGCATGGGAACAGAAGATAGCTAGTGTGGTATCCTTTCATGAATGTTTAGAGAAGAATAATACTATTGAACTTTAGAGTGGAACAGAGGGACTTTCCACTTTGTTTATTCTAATATGAGTTTGCAATATCAGATACTGGAGATTGGTGGATAAATATTGATGTTGAGTAACAGAAAACCCAACCCAAGCCAGCTAGAGCACAAAATGTAATTTATTGTCTCAGTAATTGAAAAATCTAGGATAAAGCTAGATTTAAGAGCTTAAGCTTGACCATCAAAATGTGGCTCCTTTCATCCTTCTGGCTCTGTCTTTGGCTGTGTTGGCTTCATTTCCAGACTGTGGGAGAACTTGCCCCAGTTATCACAATCCCAAATATGGTGGTAAAGGGAATTTCCATTCTTATGCTGAAGCGAAAGCCTCCAAATTGTGTCTTCTGTCTTCTTGGCTTTGATTGACCTAATCTGAATCGTATGCCCAACCTATGACTCTGTTTGAGCCAAGGAACATAGTTTAAGTATCTTTGTGTCCTCAGTGATTGATTAGCATGGGATGTTGCATGATGTACAGGTACACAATATACAAATGTTACATTAAACTGTAAGCTGCTTTTCTGAAGACAACCATTTTGCACTGTAAGAGCAGGTCTAATATAGTCCAGATTTTAATTATGAAAAGTTTTTGGAGCAAAATTATGTGACTTGTTGGAGAGACTGAATGTGATTACTAGAATTCAGTAATTTGAGACTTTCTGCCTGTGTGTTATCAGGACTCTATCAAAACCTCACAATACAATTAAGGAAATAAGAAGTAAGAAATTAACTGAAATTACATATCATCTTAGCATGCTAAGAGATCTATTAAGAGATAAGAGATATGTTGGCAGAAAGAGTTATAACTTCTTTTGAATCATACAAAACAAAAGTGGGAGATGGGAGGAGGACATGTATGATAGCTGGAAATGAGAGGATTTGAATATTGGAGTATCATGCCATTAGAGAAGAGGAATGATGTCAGTGATGCTAAAATTATTCTTTCACAATTGCAACAGAATATAAATTATGCACATCGTGATCTTAAAACGTATGCTGTTTGAAATTCATTTTATAGAGAAGTTTAAAAATAAGTGGTCTGACAGGGCATGAAACAATTTTATTAAATCTAATAAGAGAAAATATGACCTAAAATAGATTTAAGACTTTTGTGCTGCATCAATTACTAATGCCTTGTCTTGTGAGTTTAATTTTAAAAAGGGAATTCCAAAGACTAAATTTTTAGTATGATAGAAGAAAGTGTACCTAGTTACTCTAAAAAATAAACTATTCAGCATTTGTGTAATTATGCCTGTATTCTAATGGGAACTTCATTTTCAAAGCTTTTTAAAAATCTTTAAATTCTATTGAATGCCAACTTTGCCCCAACAACTTTTCATACAGTGTGAAAAGATGAAAGCAAAGGAGATGTAATTATCAATGATGTCATAGAATTTGAGGCATTTCCAATCATGCCTGTATGCTCATTTTGCATAATCTCAAAACTCACTGATGTGGACCAATTTAAAATGAATTTACTGACTTAAACACAGGATCTTGGAGCTCTAATTGCCTGGGAAACTGTAAGAATACAGCATTTGAGCTCATTGGTCCTGACATAAAAAGATGCTGTTAAATATTTAAAGTAGTCAAGAGAACTGTAGTGTCATTTAAATAAATGTAATGTTTATTAGAATAATAAAGTGAAACTTTTAGGAGATTCATAATTATGCAGTCTTATGGGAGTTTTTGGTTATTGTGCATGAGCTTAAAATATTTGAATGCTTGGAAACATGTAGCATAAGTGATCTATCATATTATTAAAGGTGGTGATGTGTGATTTGTTGAAATACAATGTAAATGGTAGTATAGTGTGGTTATTGGGTTAAGAATTCGGAGTTAGCCTCATGGATTCAAATCCTACCTAGCTGAATAATATTGCATATGTTAACTAACCCATCTCTGCTTTAGTTTCCTCAGCTATAAAATGGTACTAATGCTATGCTTACCTTCTTCATAGAGATGTTGTAAAGATTAAATGTGTTAATGTATATAAAGTACCTAAAACAGAGCTATATAAGCATTTGCTGTTATGATCATTCTTTAAAGGTCATTACAGTTTTTCTTCAGAATACAGAAAATCTTAAAATGCAGTATTAGAATATGAAGAAAACATATGAGGAAGTTCACACATATAGCATTGCAAAGTTCGGTAGTTAACTTATAACTACAAATGTGGCCTTTTGTATCTTCCCTCCAGGACACACTTCTAACACTATTCCTTACACTTTAGGACAGTAATTCTCAACGTGTATTATACCAAGGATCAGTTGCATCAGAATTAACAGGGCCACTTGTTAAATACATATTCCTGGGCTTCTCTTTAGAACCACCAGATCAGAATTTTTGAGAGTGAAAATTAGCATTTTAACAAATGCCTGAGGTGATCTTTATGCAAGACAGATTTTGAGAACTGTTCTTACTTGTTCATGATTCCCTCTATTCATGCTCTTATCTCACTTTCACTCTCACATTGCACTTCAGATGTCTTATTTCTCTCAGTTCTTGGTTCGATCACATCTCCTGTTCGAGAAGTTTGGTTTTTCTTTCAAAATCTCAGTAGACCATAGTTGATCTTTTTCTTTCACAACCAAAGCCTAGGTTGCTACCTTCTCCCTCTTCCATTTTGTACTCTCTTCATTGTACCTTGTTATTTCTTTCCCACTATTTGTCATAAGTGGGGTGTGAAATCATTCTGGCTTTAGAATTCCATAAAAGACCTTTAGTTGGCTTTGGTTTAGCTCAGAACTGCTCCCACTTTCCTTCTCACACATGCTTTGCTTTTTCCCTTCCCTTTCATCTTTTTCATTTCCTTTCTTTCCATGAACATTCCTGGATTAGAAGACAGGGAAGAGTTTGCAGCTGGTCAAGGAAAACTGCAAATTCATTAGCCTTATGGCAGGTTTACCTGGAGAGAAAGGACAGGTACAAAAGAAGTCCCAATCCTTCAGCATCTCTGTTCCTGTTAGCTTATTTCTTTCCTGGACTCTATTTGAACTTGGCATCCCTATCTGGAGTTTGCAGTCAGAAGTGTATGAGACATCATTGAGCAGTCTCAGACTGCATTGTCTGTATATGCTTAACTGAGAACATTGCATTTAAATCCTAAAATATACCAGGAACTCATGTATTCGGTGTTCTTAAATATAAAGCCATGTGTAGCCAAGTGGAAATATAAGAAAATTTTATTACTTCTTGGCCAAAGTAAAGATTAATAGGAAGCATTTTGGCTCATAGAATATGTAATGCAGCTCCCCTTTAAGACACATGAACTTTTTATGTTCGTGTGACTGATCACATAGATCCATGGAATCTTAATGATCCGTGAGGGAAATTGTTCACATTTTTAGAGGTACATCTACATTACAAAACAGCAGCACTTTTAGGAGACCACTGCACTGTTGTGGTTTTGAAAGCACTCGAATACCAGAGTGTTGAAAGTAGGAACAATACTGATGACTCATAAACACACATATCGTAGTTAAAAAAAAAAAGTAGATGTCATGGAAAAAAAGGAACTATACACTTTGCCAAATTTGCTTATTTTAAAGCAACATGGACGTTTTCTAAAATGTGGTCTTAGTATTTTAGCTAGTAAAATGAAAGAAATTTAAGTCCTGGAAATTCACCCCTCCTTTGAATGGATTAGAATTCCCTAGCAATAACTAAGAATTAAAAACAATTCTCAAAGAAGATACGTTTAAGTAGAAAGTAGACACCAATCAAGAAATCATTCTATTGCTAAAATTTAGCTTCAACTGTTTCAGTTTTGGCTGGTATTTCATAGTTTCATTTGTGGAAATCCGGGGTTTAATTAAATTTCCATGTTGCTGCTTAGGTTTTTCTTAAAGTGTGGATATCAATAAATTTTTTTAAATGAAATAAATTTAGTAAATAACTTTAACTTATAACTATTATCTTGGTATAAAAGCTAAAAAACAAAAATATTTCTGAATAGTAGAAAGAGAACCATAAGAATAGAATAATAATTTTTAACTTCTGCCATCACACATTTGAGTTTACTTTTGTCATCACACCTTTAAGTTTGATGACTTAATATTTCATGTATTTGTCTTAGTTATTTACTGTTTAACTTTTCATACTGTATTTGTATCTATAGATAACACAGTGTAATGAAAATAGATTAGATGTATTTTGTGAATAATATTTTTTTCTTGTTTTTTTTTTTTTTTTTTTTTTTTAGGGATGCCCTCTGCATCTTTATTAGTAAATCTTCTTTCAGCTTTACTCATCATTTTTGTGTTTGGAGAAACAGAAATAAGATTTACTGGACAAACCGAATTTGTTGTTAATGAAACAAGTACAACAGTTATTCGTCTTATCATTGAAAGGATAGGAGAGCCAGCAAATGTTACTGCAATTGTATCGGTAAGATATTACTTTAGTTCTATTTTTACTGAAATAGATACATTTCTTAGTTTTAATGGCAAGGATTTTTTTTTTTTCTGTATGAGATTTTGAGCAGTTTCATTGTGATAAATGATAATTGATTTGCAGATAACACCATCCCATTTATATCTCTTACAGGTTTATAGAGTGCTCCAACATAACCATGTGCATTTGACAGTACTGTTTTTAAAGATATAGACTGATGATTTTACAGTGTTCATATATTTATTTTAGAACAAGAACATTTCATTTTGGGTAATTTGGATTGTAGCTATCTCTGCAAAGACATGCTATCTATTGTAAGGTGGTGTAGAGAAAATGTATGGAATATTTAAAAGTAGAAAAACAGCAATAGAAAAAAAAACTTTAGTTATGTCTGAGAGCTCTTTTAATGGGAAAAATAAGTATATTAATTTAAGTAAATGTTAGATAGAATTTGTTGAACTATTGATCTATCTTGCAAGCAGTTTAGTTACTGGGTGGATTGTGTGTGCATAAGTATGTGTCTATTTTTAACTAGAAAGTAATGTCATATGACCACTAAGAATATTGCTATATTTGAGTCTCAAAGTACTTAAACTTTTTCTTTGCAAAAATAAAATTTTAAGCAATAGGTTTATCACATTATGAACTATTATAAAAAGAGAAGATGATGAAAAACTACCTATGAACAAATCCAATGTTATAATTTTAGTTATTTATGATGTATCTATATATATTGAAATTATTCTTAGTTTCAGTATACGTTATATTAGATAATCTTTTTCAAATAATTTTGATTGAATCCTAACATTTTTTTCTCTATCATTTTCACAATTTTTCTTGATGATATTGTAATTACTTTGTGATCATTCTTCCTTTTCATTGAGGTTGCTTCTAATTTTTGCTGTTATGAATGTTATTTTGGTGAAACTATTTACATATATTGATTTTTATACATTTTGAATTGTTAAATGATTTTCATAGGCTGAATTACTGTGCTTTTCTGTTTGTTTCAGTGGCTCTTGTTAATTCTTTCTTAAAGGTTGTGTCATTTTCTATAGTAAGATGTATTTTCCAATACCCTTGACAATGTATTTGGATTTCTCAAGTATTTAAAACTTAATTTATTTTTATGTATGAGAACTAGAAATTGACTAAAATTTTCCTATACATGTTTTTTACTAAATAATTTTTTTTATTAGTAAAAAACACGTATAGGGAACTTTTAGTTTTTTACTAAATAAAATTTTTTTTCTAGTAGCTAAATTACTCATTTGAGCTTTTTGGTGAAAGAGATCTCATTTTGATCTGCACAAGTTCATGCAGAATCTTACTAATAATGCTGAGAATCCTTACTAGTAATGCTGATTTTACAGACTAGGATCCTAAAAGTTAAGGAAAAGTTTATGATGACTAAAACATTTGAAATGCTAAAAGACTTAGATCTTTATTGGAGATGTGGGAGAATATAAGTACAATTTTAGGTTGAGTTTGAGAAAGAGCAGTTTCTTTGAAATTGATAGGGAAATAATTGATTTTCCTGATGCATTTTTTGGCAGGCCACATCCACCTCTTTCTTTTCCTTCTCTCTCTCTTATTTTTGTGGTTATATAATAGTTGTACATATTTTGGGGGTGTATATGTGATATTTTAATATTTGTGTACAATATGTAATGATCAAATTAGGGAAATAGGGATGTCCCTCACTTCAAACATTAATCTTTTCTTTGTGTTGGGAACATTACACTTCCTCTCTTCTAGCTATTTTGATATATACAATAAATTAATGTTAACTATAATTTCCCTACTGTACTATCGAATACTGGAACCCATTCCTTCTGTTTTTGTACTCCTTAACCAACTTCTCTTCATTATCTCCTTCCCTTCCCAGCCTCTGGTAACCACCATTTCACTCTCTACCTCCCTCAGATCCACATTTTTACCTGGATGAGAACATGTGATATCTATCTTTAAGCGTCTGGCTTATTTCACTTAACATAATGCCCTCCTGTTACATCCATGTTGCTGCAAATGAAAGGATTTCATTCTTTTTATGGCTGAATAATATTCTGTTGTGTAGCTGTGCATATGTACAACATTTTTGTGAGAATTTTAGCTATAATTGGTCTTGTTATGTTTGCTGTAGTCTACTCCAGATCAATCAGGAGCAGAGAAAAAAAATTCACATAATTGCTTTCCTATATAATTATTATTTTTCTATGTAATATTTATTTCATTTCACAGCATGAATAAATGATTTTGCTTAGAACCATTTATTTTTATTTCTGAGGGTAAGTTTTTTCACTTATTAAGTTTTTATGATTTTGTTTTTGTACATCCTATCCATAAATATTAATGTCACTTGATTTATGCTTTGTCTCTTGATTGCTATAATTAACATCAGTTTTGCTTATCCTAATACTGTGTTAAATAAGAACGATCTATATTTTGCATTTGATAGCTCTATGGAGAGGACACTGGTGACTTTTTTGACACATATGCTGCAGCTTTTATACCTGCTGGAGAAACAAACAGAACAGTGTACATAGCAGTATGTGATGATGACTTACCAGAGCCTGACGAAACTTTTATTTTTCACTTAACATTACAGGTAAGTTCGTGTTTTTAAAAATTGTAAGGAGGACTTATAAAACATAAAAATCTTTCAATGCTTAGCAATGTAACTATCCAGAGATGAGCCAATTCTGATAACTGGTGTTGGTATTCATAGAATCCAGAACTGACAGCCTCTTCAGCACTTCCACCATCTGGTTATTTTTTGATCTTGTTCAGAAATTTTACAGCTAGTTTTTGGATCCATTCAGCTTGCTGAGGAATGGCCATGACAGATGCTCCAGAAAACTTGGCCTGCTCTTTGGCCCCTTTTTTTTTATTCCTCCCCTGCTACCAGATGTAGAAAGAATGACTGTGACTTCTGAGTTCAAAGGACAGGGATACAAAAAGCAGGCATAGAAGAGGGAGGTCCCTGTGACTTAAATTCAGAGCACTGCTGGGAAAAGAACTTGAATAGCCTTAGGTTTAATTGAACTTTACGGCTTGATCTGTTAGGTTGAGGCGATGACTTGCTAACACCATTTTGGTTGTTTTTTCTAAAGAGCATTAAGAATTTTTTTTTGAGTAATTATGTCACTATCATTAAAATGTTTGTGAAAATGACACTTGAAACAGTTATGTTTTGCTCTCTTAAATCATTCTTATAAAAATACACTTTTATGCTGAATATCAGTAGAAATGTTACAGAAGACTCTCAGTTTTATGAACAATGTTTTAATGTTTTATCTTAATTGGTTCTGTGATTCATAGAATAATTCTAAATTTTCAGTACCTTCCATAGTATAAGGAAAATTACATTGAATAGAATTTTGTACTGTGTACTTAATTCTTTGTTATATAAGTGATAACATCGGAATTATAACTAATTTATAATATAGCATTACTAGCCAGTGATTATTTATCATTATGCGATCATGTATTATTAAGAGTCAGTGACTACTGGTTTTCAAAACTTTTTTCAAAGTTTTTCATTTGGAACTTCTTAACCGCGTTGATGTATTTTGAATGTTTTCTTAATCTGTGCATTAAAATTACACATGTATTTTTATTATATTCTGAATAATTACTTGAAGACAGAAATTCTACAAAAACAAATATTTAGTTTATTATTTTATTTTTAATTCATTATTTTTGGGATTTTATTTTAGAAATCTTCAGAAAATGTGAAGCTCGGATGGCCAAGGACTGTTACTGTTACAGTATTATCAAACGACAATGCATTTGGAATTATTTCATTTAATATGGTATGGCTACAATTTGATGATACTTATGGTTACTAGATAAGATAATAGCTTATTAAGTTTTAAAAATTAGTTTTCATGATGTTAGCTAGTGTCATTCTGTCTTTTGATATTTAAATAAAATTTGCTTTAACTTTATCCCTGTTTCACATTCTGTAGACCGTTCACTTGTTCTACCTAAGATGTTTGTGAATTGAAGAGACTTGTATGATCGTGGTCATCTTTTGTCCTAATCTCTTTCTGTTGATCGTTCCACCTGACTCCTTTGTTACCTCTCCTGTCTGGTCTTTAACCCAATGCCTTTTGCCTGATTTCCCCAAATGTCACGTAAGGAAAGTGTTTGTTTGTCGGACTATTCTCAAAGTTTGGAGTTAATGGGAGATGAGAAAGCATATTAAAAGAATACTTTTCAAAAAACTTGCTGTGAACTTAAATTGAATAGTTGGCATTATTGCTCTTGAAAATTCTATAGTCAACTCTTAGATTTTCCCATTAATTAATATTTTCTAAAGGTTGAAACTCCATTTCATCCCATTCACTTTTGCTTGATAATTTATTTTCTATTTTTTAACTGAATTTCTGTGGCTCTGGCCAATCCTTTGTTCACTGGTTTTTATCATTAGAAGCAAATACACAAGATAGGGCTCTCCTTGAGAGAAATTGTTTCCAGCTCTTAAAATAAAACCAAGTTTATCTCCAATACAGTTGAATTTGGCCACTAAATTTTAGACTCCAGTAACATTCCTGACTTGGAGGCTTTTTGAATCATATCACTAATTATAATTAATAAAACATGTTGCAATACTTCCCAGCTTTTTATTTATTTTTAGATTCTACTACAATGGGTTGTATTGTAGGTCATTCTCTTGGTACCTTATCTTTTAAACGAGTGGGCTATAGGTAAATATGATCTTTGTAGTGCAGTATCTTCATTAAAAAGGGTATTTGGCCAACCTCAGTTTAGTAAAAATTCAATAACTTCCATTATACTGTCATTTGTGAACATTGAGTTAATTCATCAACCAACTCTTTTATTTGAATGATAAGGAATTATTAATGATGAAGTAGGCTCCCTTAATAGCTTCATTTCTCTCCATATGACTTTCCCGCTACACTTGCTCCCTATGTATCACCTCCGACCTTGTACTGATTGGTTTAAAGGGTTCTTTTGTTGTTGTTGTTGTTGACATTATACATCTTAACCTCTGAGAATGAATCCTAGTTTCTGGCATGAGTCCCAGGTCCCTGACTGGTGGGGTCTCAGTGCTGCCAGGCAGCCTCTGACATCCTTAAAATTAAACTAAATAACCTTTGAGCTCACAGTGGTGCTCAATAGGCTGGCTTTGGTTTCCAGCCTGGAGGATGATTACATTGGTAGTGAAGATGTTGTTGATGATGATGATAATAATAGCAATATTTACGGAGCCCCCAGTATATGTCAGGTACTAGGATAAGCACTTGATGTGAACTATTGCATTGAAACCTAATCATAACCCCTCAAGACGGGCATTCCTAACCCCAATTATGGATGGGGCTACTGGACTCCGCTGCCACCCTGAGAGCTGCCACTGCTTCTGCAGCTTGTGTGCACTTGCCTGTGTCCGTGTTCCTCCTTTTCTATCCTGAATTTCCAACAGCCAAACCAGCATATTTCTTTTGAAGTTCTCGCTTTCACCTCCCGCAGAGATCCTGTCCTTAAAGTTATTAGCAGTGTCTCTTTTTCACTGACAAGCTGGCTGATGTGGGGAAAGAGTGGTTGGGGGCAAGGCCAAGTGGTGGTCCCAGTGACCTGCTGCCTTGGTCTGGAGGCTTAACTCATGTCTGTGACCGGGCCTCTATGAGCATTTGAGTTTGTCATCTTTCAACTAGGAAACCTTTAAATTTCTCAGTAGAACAGCTAGTTGATAGTAGAACCAGGACAAGAACCCACATCTTTTGCCTGACTAGTTTTTATTTTCCCTTAACACTATTATTTTTAACTTTTTCAGCATTTTAAAGCTATAGTTAATTGAAGCTAGGAAACACCACATTCTTATCATAACAGTGTGGATTGATTTGTCTTTGGAAATTGAGCATTTCTGAGGTTATAGTTTTTACTGCCTCATACATCTGATTGCTCAGCTCCTGATCATCTCTACTTGCTCTCCTCAATAGCTTCCGTCAATCACAGTGAGTGAGCCCAGAGGCAGAAATGAGTCTGTGCCTCTTACTCTCATCAGGGAAAAGGGAACCTATGGAATGGTCACTGTGACTTTCGAGGTAAGTTTATTCTGAAATCATTTAATTTAATTTAATTTAGTTAATTTATTTATTTGAGATAGTTTTGCTCTTTCTGTCTAGGCTAGAGTGCAACGGCACCATCTTGGCTCACCGCAACCTCCGCCTCCAGGGTTCAAGCAATTCTACTGTCTTAGCCTCCCAAGTAGCTGGGATTACATATTTATTTTTATTTTTATTTTTTTTTTTAAGACTCCGTTGCCCAGGCTGGAGTGCAGTGGCGTGATCTCAGCTCAGTGCAACCTTTGCCTCTTGGGTTCAGGTGATTCTCCTGCCTCAGCCTCCCAAGTAGCTGGGATTACAGGCATGTGCCACCACACCTGGTTAATTTTTGTGTTTTTAATAGGGAAAGAGTGTCGCCATGTTGGCTAAGCTGGTCTTGAACTCCTGGTCTCTGGTGATCTGCCTGCCCTGGCCTTCCAAAGTGCTGGGATTACATGTGTGTACCACCATGCCCAGCCCTGAAATCACTTTAAATGGGAACACTGGAGTTCATGCCAGATGACTACAATTTTGAAAATCAAAGTTCCTTGTATAATTAACATGACACAATACAATGAAATAAAGATGAATACTTTTCTGATCTGATACATTTCATGATTAATATAAAAAATGTTTTCTTTGTTGCCTGTGTATACAATGCTTACATGAAATACAAGCTAACATTTTAGATAGGTGGGAAAAATAAATCATAAAATAGAATAATAATGTTAATCCTATAAAATTCACAGAACTTTTATGATAAATGTTTTCAAAGATACGAAATTTTAAAATACCCATGAATTACTTAGGCTTACCTAAAATTATTTAATGTGTTGTCTTTTCCCATTTTATTTTTATTTTTATTTTTTTG
Source organism: Cheracebus regulus (assembly GCA_963574635.1). Taxonomy (NCBI): domain Eukaryota; kingdom Metazoa; phylum Chordata; class Mammalia; order Primates; family Pitheciidae; genus Cheracebus; species Cheracebus regulus. Next base: position 15,841 of record CAUYQU010061624.1, read on the forward strand.
GAGACAGGGTCTTACTCTATTCCCAGGCTGCAGTGCAGTGGCACAATTAAGGCTCACTGCAGCTTCAGCCTCCTGGGCTCATGCAGTCCTCCTACATCAGCCTTCTGAATAGCTGGGAGTACAGGTATACATCACCATACCCAGCTAAGTTTTCATGCTTTTGTAGAGATGAGGTTGCATTATGTTGCCCAGGCTGGTCTCAAACTCCTGAACACAAGCGATCCTCCCTCTTCAGCCTTCCAAAGAGCTGGGATTACAGGCATGAGCCACCATCCGTTCCCCCCACCCCCTATTTTTTTTTTTCAGTACACTGAATGGATGTTGTTTATAGCCATTGCACTCCAGCATGGGAATCCATGAATGTTACAGGATGTGGCATGAATATGATAAGCTATGAGTGAGGTGCATTTTTCAGGTGCTAGCTCTAACCATTTTATTTGATTGCTTGCTGACCATGTGCCCATCATTGTATCATCACATTGCTGTTCTATGAGGTACACATTTAAATCTTCAACTAATTTTTGTGTTTTTTAGGATCCAGAACATGATCATATACTATTTTCAAACATTAGAGTGTTAGCAATTTCTGATACCAGTTTCTTTCATAATTATTAATTGTAATATCAATAAAATGGAAACTCATATTTGTGTAACAATTCTATGGAAGCATAGAAGAGTTTTGTTCATGCTTGTGGGTGTCCACATCATATGGTAGTTATGTTAACTACACAGAACATAGAACAGCAGTAATGCATGAAAAACATAGTAAACACTAAATATGCAGTAGTCTTGCAAGTTCTACACTGGAAGTCATACACGATTTTTCATGTACTTAGGAATATGCATTTAGATAATGAATTGTTGAAAATTTTTCTGATAAACATTGGAAACACTAGAAAATAATTGGCTATAGAAAGGATAAAGCATCTAGGTTATGGTGTTTTCAACTTATCTATGGATGTCTAAAGTTATGTTATCATGTTTGTAACCTGTTTTTTATTTAAATAATTATAAGTAACATTTTGGAGTGCTTAATATTGCCATATACTGCTATAAGTTTATTGATGATCACTGCATACAGATAGCACCTCTCCCTAGCACTCGGTCTTTCTCCTGCTATTCTTAATTTTTCCTCTATGATACTTATTATCATCTAATGCATGCCCATTCATTTATTTATAATTTATTCATCATTTATTCCCTTTCTTTAAATGTCAGGTCTATATGGAGCGGAGTTTGCTCTGTTCACTGCTAAATCTTTAGTATCTAAAAGAGATGCGGCATGGATACTCAACAAATGCTTTTTTAAATGAATGATTTGATTTATTCTTCACATCTTCACATCCAGCTTGTGAAGTGAAAAAACTGGTATTTGATTCCATTACTTGAGGGAATTTACTAATCTTGAATACGTTTTCTTTCATGAAGAAATATTTATAGAGGTTTTCCCCTTCAGGTTTAACATAATGGTTGAGAAAAAACAGCTCTTAGAAACCACATAGTTTAATGCAATTATAGTCAGTATCTATAATTACATTATAGGACCTATTAATTCAAAGGGCAGAATTAGGTATGGGTTAGTGTAATTCTTGCAGAACATCTTTAAACTTCAGATTTTTGTCTGCTGACATCACAATGATGCTTTCTCAATCTTGTGAAGTATTTGGTATTTATTGATGGCATTGTGTGTTTCTTTGCAGGTAGAGGATGGCCCAAATCCCCCTGATGAAGATTTGAGTCCAGTTAAAGGAAATATCACCTTTCCCCCTGGCAGAGCAACAGTAATTTATAACTTGACAGTACTTGATGATGAGGTTGGCTAATGTTAAATACCTAAAGGGGACAAGGACTCTGTGTTGCAGAACACAGTCCTCTATGAACTTAATGTATTGTGGCCAGTCATACCTCAGTGATAAATAGCTGACTATTTTGGAATACATCTTATTAGTATTTACCTTACTTAATTCACATTAAATTGCACATCTAAAAGCTGATGACTCTGAATATAACTGGCAACCATACATAATACAAACATATAAGCATTTTGTATACCCTGATAATCGAATTTTGTTAGTGCTTTCAATTTTGAGCAAGAACAGTGCTAACCTAGAATAAATATTTTACCATAAAAGCAAAGAAAAATTCTACTGTAGTTGATATTCTTTTGTTCGGATATTTTCAATGTTCACTTTTATGGGAAGGTTTTTATTGTTTTCATATTTCACATTGAAACTACCAAGGGTAGAGATACATGATACAGCCAGCTAATTGGTAAGAAAAGAATGAATCTGAACAGTAATGTGCAAGGATGTCCCCCACATGAGCTTAACAAGAGAAAATACGACTTTTTATAGAAGAATCTAAGTTTTGCCATAAAAGAAAACAGAAATAGCTGAGAATTAGTAACCCTTCCTCTACCCTCCTGCAAAAATTCTGAAACCAAATCACAAGAAACCTCAAGAGAAGGAAGAAAGAAATATTAGAGGATTAGAAGATATTATTAGAAAAGAGTTTTTCTCTGGAAAAAATGTACTATTTGGAAGCATTGATATCTCTAGTTTTTCTGGTTCTGGAAGCAAGCAAAAAACCTTTTTCTTTTAAGATCTCAGAGCATTGAATGGGCTATAATTTGGGGAGATGATTAATTATACATTTTGATTATAAATTTAAAAGACCATCAATCAAGTCATAACATTCTATTTTTAAGTTAAATAGCTTTGCTTTTTATATTGCTACTGATGGAGGTAAAAACATGCATTTTTTTCACTTTCATTTCTAAAATAATATGGTAAATGAGAAACTCTTACAGCACAGTGGAGATTAACCCCAGGATTTCTCCGCAACAGCAAAAAAAAAAAAAAAAAAAAAATTGCTCTTTAACAATGTCAACATTTGTCCCAGTACTGACTCTTATAGCTTTTTCTCCAGAGAGGCATGATGTGTATCTTGAAAAGCATGTATTGGTGTCATATGTTTAACTCCTGAATTAACAACCATTTGGAAAAAAGCAAGAAAAATTCACAAGGAAAACTAAAATTTTTATGTAATGTTTAATGTACTTTCCAGATTCTTAGGTATTATTACACTTTCAATACTGCTTCTCACCTTACTAACCTGATAAAACTGATAGAAATTTATGCCCATTTTTTTTACTTTTTAATCTTTGGAGTTATCTAAGGACCAATTAAGGTTGAAAGACATTATGCCTGGACTTCATTACTTGTACCATGCTTTGTCACTTTTTCTTTTCCTGTCTAAAATACATTATTTACCTGTGGAAAATATTTTAGTAATTGGAGACTAAACAAGCCTCTCTGTTGGCTCCCTCAGTTAAAGAATTTTTATTGGAGAGATCCAAGATGGCTGATTAGCAACAGCTCAGGAATGTAGCTCCCAGTGAAAGCGCAGAGAACGAGTGGACACCACAGTTTCCGACGAATTTTTGTTGCCCACAGACCAGAAGATTCCCAGCAGAGGAGCCACACAGGTCGCCAGCACGACTATTTTGGCCGGCGCGGCTGTTTTGCCGGTGCCCCAGCACGGCACTTCTCGGTGTGGAGTATACGGGACAGACGGGCTCGGCTGATCTCATCCCCACAAGGGAAACAGCAATTGGAAGCGCTGAGGACTGAGAGTTTCACAGCAAGCACAGCTAACCCGGGAAGGTCTGGCTCTGTGGGGAACGGGCATCCGCCAAGGGAAAACTAAGAAACAGAAAAAACTTCACTGGGTGGAGAGAGATCCAAGAGGGCCGCGTAGCAGCAGCTCAGGATTGTAGCTGCCAGTGAAATCGCAGAGAGCGAGTGGACGCCGCAATTGCAGACGAATTATTGATGCCCACAAACTGGGAGATTCCCGGCGAAGGAGCCACAAGGGTCGCCAGCGCAACTCTTTTGGCCAGCGCGGCTGTTTTGCCGGCGCTCCGGCGCAGCACTTCTCAGTGTGGAGTATACGGGACTCAGTGCCCTTTTAGTCGGGCTCGGCTGGTCCCATTCCCACAAAGAGAACAGCAATTGAAGACGCTGAGAACTGAGAGCAAGCACAGCTGAACCCGGGAAGGCCCAGCTCTGTGGGGAAGGGGCGCCCCCCCAAAAGAAAACTAAGAAACAGAAAAAACTTCATCACCAACAAGCTGGACGTCCACTCAGAGACCCAATCTGAAAGTCGGCAATTACAAAGACGACAGGTGGATAAATCCACAAAAATGGGAAGAAACCAGGGCAAAAAGGCTGAGAACACCCGAAATCAGAATGCCTCTCCTCCTACAGGGGATCGAAGCTCCTCATCAGCAAGAGAACAAGGCCTGACGGAGGAGGAGTGTGACGAACTCACAGAATCAGGCTTCAGAATGTGGATAATAAGAAACTTTTGTGAACTAAAAGAACATGTTCTAACCCAATGCAAAGAAACTAAGAACCTTGAAAGAAGATTTAA